>VZRZ01006731.1:793267-908071 GCA_013398175.1 Climacteris rufus | reverse complement strand
GGGGCCGGCGGCGGCCGGCGCGGATTGGCTGCCGCGCGGCCTTTGTTCGGCTGCAGCCACTGCCGCAGCGCAGCGGAAGTTTGAGCGCTGCGGAGCGCGCGGAGCGCCGGCATCTCTGAGGGAGCCGCCTCACGGCCGGACCGGCCCCGCCATGGACCTGGAAAATAAAGTGAAGAAGGTAAGGGGGGCTGTTCGCCCGGTTGTCTGCCGCGCCCGCCGGTGTCCGCTCTCCGGGGAGCGGCGAGCTCGCCTCGTCGCTGTCGCCCCCGCTGGGAGTGTCCAGGGGTCGCCCCGCGCCTCCCGCCCGGCCCCCGCCGCAGAGGTGGGAGGCAGGAGAGCCGGCTGCCGGGTGAATTCCCACTGCCCCGGTGCTCTGACAGCTGAGCTGCTCCCGACCGTAGGTGGTCGCCGCAGTTTGTGCCCCAGGTGGGGACGTATCGCTGGTCTATCATGCAAGTCAAACATGTATTCGCCCCCTCCCCCCAGGAAACCCCTGGGATCTGATAGTTGTTTTCATATATGTGCTCTGTGTATGTAGGTATGAAACTTAAATTACAAGCAGCCAAAACGCTTTTTGTGTGTGTGTTAGTGATGAGTTTCTGACCTATGATGTGACAGACTCCTTAAAAACGTGTTGTCAGCGTTCCTGTGGATTAGCCCCTTGAGAGGGAAGCCTGGGGTTGGTTTTTCTTTCTTTTTAAAGGCATTTTGACTAGTTAGTTGAGTCCAACCGGCAAGGCAAGAAACAAAAGGTAAGTAACAGAAAGCAATAGGTAATCTAATTGTATTGAATCTCTTTCCAAAACTCACCATTTAAAACTTCCTGTGTAAAATTGTCTTTGTGTGGGATGCTTATCTCACTCTTTGCTTCTAGCTAGTTTCCAGATTAAATGTAGTGCTAAAACACTGACTTTTTTTAAAAATAGGAACTTGTTTATAGCATCTGTTATGATACTGTTTGATAATGGGAAAAGGAGCTTTATATGTGAATAGGGATTAAATCTGTACATAACCCTCATTGATATATGAAAACTAGTCTTTTGAAATGCATGTTGTATGAGTGTGTGGGGGGTTTATTCCTGAATTGTTTTGTTTAAAGGTAGCAATTTGTACACAAAAATGCATATGTGTATTTTAAAACCTATATGCTTTTCCAACTTGCAGGCTAGAAACTGACTCGGGAATGGAAGTAGTTGTGCAGTGTGGAAGGCTACCTGTTAAGGCTGAATCCTAGTGAAGCAGGTTAGCCTTGAGCTACAGCCTGCTTCAGGTGATGTCACCACATGATAGTGTCACCTGGGTGAGGATCCTGCTTTGGAGAAACCATGTATCTCAAGCCCCAGTCATTAGGCCATCAGTGTATAGATGGGTGTAGCTACGTCCTATTGCTGTCTTTAGAAGCTAGTTGTGTGCACAGGGTTGTTCCCCTTGTGTGACTCCTTTTGAAAGAAAACAGGCTTCTTGAGTAGATTTGCTTGTATTTTCTAAGCACAATTTATCACTTACTCTTGATGACATCACGGAGCTTGTTCTCTGGAAGTTTTTAGATCTCCAGGAGGTCAAATGTGCATATTTGTGAAAGATAGAGCATTCCAATTCAGAACTTCTTCATCTAAACAGAAAATAAATATGTGCTGTGAAATGACTGATAAAGTTCTGCTGATAATGGAGTCTTGGTTTGAGTGAACCAAGGTACCACCGTATTTGGTACAAAATCCTTCTTTCTTGACTACCAAGATGTATTTAATCAAAACTTCTTAGATTTTGTGCACTGGAAAGAATAACAGTTCATATCAGCTCTGAAATAACTGCATGTCTTCATTTTCTGTCCTTTAATTTCAATTCTCAACCTGTTTGTTATCTTTTTGCTCCTCTCTTTTTTTGCCCACTTGTCCCTTTCTTGAAGGGTGAAAGAACATTCTGAGAAGTTTCCAGTCTAGTGTATCAAAACGAGTAAACTGCTTGGCTTTTAAAAGAAACTTGTCCTGAGGTAGAGATGACTATGTCAGATTTTTAGTCCATCGGCAGCAAGGGATTGCTTTACCACATGGTTTGGTTCTCACCTGTCTTTGTTTTGCACCTTGGAGCAAAATAGTTTGAGTCCTCTTACAAAATGTACTTTGTACTTTATGTAACTTTTTATTTTGTAGTGACTTGTACCTGTTTACTGCCTGGCAAATAACCTGGTAAACATTAGGGACTCGTGAGTGGCTAACCTGCCTGTTGGGTAGGAAGTTCCTAGAACACTGGTCAGAAGAAAGCAGGAATTGTCATGTTGTCCCCAGATGGGTAATTCCATTGTTTTTTGGAATTCTGAGTCTGGGTTTTTTTGCATTCTGAGTTTGGCAATTCTGTAGCCCTGGTGTTCAGCAGAGCAGAAGGAAATGAATGCCTGTTGAAGCAGCATGCCGTGTGGAGACTCAGACACTCAGCTGTGCTATAGAAAAGCTTCTTCCCCTGCCCACAGCTGCTAATGTATAACTGTACAGGGTAATATACTGAGCTGTTTTCTGTTTCTGGAAAACTTAACAGGTGACGTTTCAGGTGAATCTTTCCTAAGATTTCGCTAAGTGTCAGTAATGCATTAGTCCGTTCCTCAGTTTTGAGCTTCAGTACTGTCTCTTTGGAAAATTGCTACATGCATTTATATCTACATGTCTAGGTTTGTATGAAGAAAAAAAGCACTCAGAGAAATCTGTTTTCAGTGTTGATATCAGGTTTGGTGGGGGTTTTTTCCCCCAAATGTAACAGCACAGTTACTCTGACTGGAATTGCTTCCCTCCAGTACAAGACCACTAGGACTCCAGCAACATGACTGTTCTTCAGCAGGAAGAACTACTGCCCCACCTGCCCCAATTTCTAACACATCCTTTTAGCAGTGGATACCTTATATATTTGCTGTCTTGTGACAGAAAAGCAGCAGTCCTATGTAACATACCTTTCTAAGCAAATCTTAATTTGGCTCAGAGTTTTAATTTAATTCTTCTACTCTGTTTCTTTCATGTGTTGTAAAACTCACCTTGGTGTCTTAACAAATGGCCAAAGGAACGAGCACTACTGTGTAATTACATGTCTCTCTCAATGTGAATCCTGGGCACTGGATGACCACAGCCTGCCAGAAACAGAAATTTCAGCATGAACTTTCCGCACTGAGCAAGATATGTGCAGAATATGTATATGAGACAGAGCATATGCAAATATGTGGCAAACATCTAGGCAGTGAATGGTGTCCTTTTGGCTGCCTTGTGAATGGCAAGTCTGAGCCCTTACGGTCTGTTACAATTTTCCTTTAAAGGAATTGGGGAGTTTAAGGGTAACTGTACAGTTTTCTCCTTTTTCTCAGGAGGAATTTGATTTGCTCTTGCATTTGAGGATCATGAGGATAGTGTTGTGTATAAAAAGAGATTGCACAACAGAGCTGAAGGGTAAAAACAGTAGCTCCAGCTTGAAAAGTACTTCTGCAACAAACAGACCACTGTTTCTCTCAAATACAATATATACTCTGTTCTCAAACCTTGCTTTGAGGCTATGGGGAAAATGAAGATTTAATGCTTTGTGTTGAAGACTCTAGCAGAACTTTGTTCTGACAGTCTGGATTCCTGCCCTGGCTGCCACCTCTGTGAACTTGGTAAAATTAATCAGTAGGTCATGGTTCTGCCTTTTAGTCCTGCTGGCAGCATGGTCTCCTGCTTCACTGGAGAAAATAAGAATCTGGCAGTGAGTCTGTTCTATATACACTTTCACAGTATAATCCTTGCTTTATAAAAAGAACTTTCATTGCGATGGAGAAGGGGCAGGGGAGTTTGGGGGGAAGAGGTGCAACTTCTCCATTGTGGAATTTGTGCTCTTTTTCTATTGCATGAGACTTAGTTTGTTCTGTTACAGTTGGAAAACCAAACACACCATGCTTTAGAGATTAAGTCAACAACCATAATGATCTTTGATAAATGAATGGTGAGTAAAGTATGTATAGGAGCAAAGTCAACTTTTTTGTGTTTTGCAAAGCTTGATTTAGTAATGTCTGCCGGGCTGCACTTCCTGTTGAGGTCACTGTTTGTTTTGGTGTTACTGCCATGGAAACCCATTACGGTAGAGCTTTTTTGCTCTTTCTTATGTATAGTGAGATCAAGGAAATGTACTTTTATTCATGGGTGATTTTTGCCTGCAAGTAGAAATATGAAAACACTTATGGAGATCTGAGAGGAACTACTTCAGTTTTTTTAATGAGGCAACTGAGTAACTGCTTCCTGTATATGCTATGGGACTTGAGGTTTTTCCCCCCATCAAAGTTTTTAAAAAAAAAAAAAAAAAGGGAGTGTGAATAGTTTTCTGGAACACCTGTCTGAATCCAGACCCTTAGTTATTTTTTGTCCTGCATCCCTAGATAGCAGCTTGGCAAATATGGCAAGGCTAAATTAAACTTTTTGAGTTTTACTTTTTTTTTTCCTATGGCTAAAGTACTCCCCAGGTGTCTGACCATAAAATATCATTACATGGCTGAATAGCAAGTTGAGAAACTCCTTGAATGCACAATTGCATGACTTTTAAGATCAGGTGAAATTTTCTTGCTTAGGGTATAATTATAAGCCAAGTATTTAACAGCAAGGTGGAAAATTAACTTACTTTGAGTTACAGTATTCTGTCATGAAATAACAAAGATCTGCTTGTGCAGTCATTCGTGGGAAAAAAAGTAAGAAGTGTTTCTATTTTCCTTTCAGTAAGTAATAGTAGTGGTGAGTAGCAATCATCAATGAAATTTTATTTGTGAAGGTTGCTAAAATGACTGGTTTTTTTTACTTCAAGAAAGTATACTGAACATGTCATGCAAATCAGTATCTTTTTCCTAGCAGATACGAAGTTTACAGTTTTAAGGGCATAGATGTAAATAGCTATAATGTAGTGTATTTTAAAATTGTATTTTAGAATCTATTCTAAATAGATATGCACATTTAATTTTTATTTATAAGTAATACTTATGTGTATGGGATGTATATATATGCATGTTCTTTTATAGGTGTGTACATGTGCAAACCCCCCTAATACATAGATTTTGCTAATGTGCAAAGTTGGTGGGGTTCTTTTAGGTGCTGAAGACCTGCAGGAGGAGAAGGGCTGTTAAGATGAAAGCATGTCACATCTGTCACCTGTCTTAAACTTGGCCAAATGAACAGTTTAAGGGAGTAAGGAGGCTTCTGTAATGACATTTCCAGAATACACCAGATCTAACTGTTCTCCAGTACTGCTCTGTATGTGTTTCTGGTTTTGCTGGGGATTTTTAATTTTATTTTTAAAGTCTGCCTAACACTTTATTTGTGTCTTGTTTTCAGTCTGAGGTTGTCTAGCTACAGCTTTTAAAAAGGCATGAAAAAAGGCAGAAAAAAGGCATGCACTTTCCTGCATGACTAAAGCTCCTAAAATGTGAGTATGTAGGTTTCCAGGTCCACTTCTGAAAACCTAATGTTAGAGGATGCATCTGGCTACGAGTGCTGATGTGAAAACAAAATACACAGAGTATTGTGAAAATGCCTCTGCAGTATGGGATGATGGAGAGTGTTGTATTGGAGGTTTATAGGTAGTGTTATAGTGTGTGTCAGCTGCACTCAAACTTAGCTAGTGTAATGCTGGACTTTGTTAATAAACAACACTTGTTTTCTGTCCAGCTGAGCTATGTTTAATAGCTGTTAGTCTTTTGACAGTATACTATAAAGCAGTGTCTTAAATATTTAAACTCTGAGCTATTTGATATTTAATAGAAGACATCACAATAAAATAAATTCTTGGAACTCGTGTACCAGGCTACTGCAACTTCTTGATTTATTCTTCTGCCCAGATCATCTTTCAAATATTTTTCTTGGATGCAACCATTTTTTGACATCCTTCTTTTTGTGCAAAATGGACTTCCATACCTGGGCTTCTCAATTTCAGTCAGCTTTTCCCTACATCAAAAATGCATATTAAAAAACCCCTGGGTCACACTTGCCATCAATTTTAATAGACATGTGAAAAACAAATAAAGTGGTTTGTGGGAGGCTGCTCTTTGCTACAGATCTGAAACTTTTTTCTTTCTTCTTATACAGTGTCTGTTGAAGTTGTAAAAGAGCATTGTCCAGATATTCGTATGTCTCTTGTAGTGGTGGGGTTTTTAGTTTTCATTTTGGAATCGTAAGAACTATTATCACTCTTCTGTTTTCAGTGTTCAGATGCTGTAACTTATTTTAATTTTCAGTTTGTTGTGTTTCCCTACTAGAGAAGACTTCTGATGGTACAGAATATAGTGATACAAGGTCAGGTCTCAGCAATAGAGCATGCACAGCATTGAGATCTCTGATCTCTGATGTGTCTTGTTCTCATGATTTTTTTTTGTTTGTTTGTTTTTCATTCTTGCCTTACCTTCCCTTCTTTGAAAGTACCTAAAGCACATTAAGATATTCGAGAAATCTGTTGTGCTATACTGCTGTTTTCCCACTCAAACATCCGAATAGATCAATGGTTAGGTAATCTTCAAACCAGAAGACTCCTAGGATTTTATGGTAAATCCAAGAATAGCTTTAGCATGGATCTCTTTAATTCTGTGCTTGGAACACTGAAGAGCACAGGAGAAAGACCTGCAAAAAGGACAGTGAAGAGGATTTGATTCTAATCTGAGGCTCACTATTAATTGTTGCTGGCCATTAATGACAGCATTCTCACTGTGTAGCCACATCCTTTCGATTCTGGAGGGATCTGTAATCTGAAAGGGCTTTTGATCTTTTGCAGAGGCTAAGTACCAGTATTATGTCTTACTGTCTGTGGCAGGGTGAAGCTCACCTGTCTGGTGGTACAGAATCCCCTTGGGGTGAAGAAGGAAAAGCAGCTGAGGCTTGAGTTAATTCTGGTCTCCCAGTGGGACTGAGGAGATAAAAGAAATCTTGTGGGAGGGAAACCTAGAAATGTCAAGCAGCACTTCTGCGTTTGTTACAGGTTCCTCTCTTACCACCTTCCTACTGCTGCACCCCAGGGCTCCTTTGTAGAGGACAGGAAGATCAGAGCAACTGGCTTTACTTGAGGGCTGTATTTGTGCTGGGTGTGATGCCTATTGAATGGTAACTATTAAAATAATTAAAGACTTCCAAGTGGAACTCCATCAGGACACTCCGTATTGTTTGTTTCCAGCTGCTTAGGAGAGAGTTGAAAAGACAGAACCAGGCTCTAGTCACTATACAATGATTATGTTGAACAGCAGGCAGAAGCTACAATGTGAGAAACCCTGATTAAACATAGATTTTTTTATTTCTCTGTGTGCTCCAACATTGTGCTAGGCTTTTGAATCTGCATCTGACAAAGCCCATGGCAAATATTGTTTTGTTGCTGTTTTTTGAGGGCAATTGTGTGACCTCCAAAGAGCCCTTTGAACTTAATCTATGTTTACTAAAACAAGTATAGGCAAGCTTTAAAAACTACTAGTTTGTCTTACGTTTTAATTCATCTAAGATTTCTTAGGGCTTGTTTTTTCTTGTAACTGTCAACAATCTTGTCATTACACTTTTTTAACTATTAAAAAGCTAATCTTTTGTTCATCACATTATTTTTTTACTAGCACTGTAAGCTGTGGTACAGTTTATTCCATGTAGGAACAACTTTGTTAACAAATTTATCCTTATGTTGCCACCTAAGAAAAATTGTAATAAGAAAATAAAATTGCATTTTCCTGCTGACTAAACTGGCTCTCTACCTCCACATGCATAATCCATTTGCTTCCATTATTTTTTTTCCATAGCATCCCATTGCAGGAGACGTTTGTTGTCTGGTGGTCTCTGAAATCTACTATGTTTACAGGAATGCAAGTTCTGAAATTAATATTCTAAAATCTCAACAACACAACATTTGCTGCAGACTGCAACATTTATTGGTGTGTTTCAGTTAATAGGAGGGAGAAATACTCTCATTCTTGGTCATGTTTAATAAACTTAAGAATAAACCCTTCTGATAAGACAGGTTTAAACTATTTCATAGCAACTGCAGTGTTTTTCTTAAACATCTGAATAAGCTATTAGATACTTGAATATGATAATTTGGGTTTTTAAGCTTCTACGCATGACTCTTTACTGTGAAGACAGTCAACTTCTGTCACTGGATTCCAGTCTGAACTGAAATGGGGCAGTCTTTCACTAATTCTCACTTGGCTGTAACCACTTAAACTTTTTTCCCTTGAGTACTCTGTCATCTTGAAAGCAGCATGCAACAGATGATCTCAATCATAGTTATACCGTCTTCTGTACTCAGGCTATTTAAATCTGTGTTGGGTATTTTAGTAATACCAGATGGGTTTGGTTAGCTTTTCCTGTAAAATGAAAATTAATGGCAGTAGACAGACAGGAACCTTCTTCTGGCAGTATTTCAGCTGACCCACCTCTGCCATTGTTTCCATAACCCCATTTATGAGGAAGATGGATTCCCTCCTGTTCTCAGGCACACATTACTGCTCTGGTGTGTGCTCAGTCTGCTCTGTATGTCTGGGTGCTTCAGCATGGAGCTGGCCATCTTCTGCAGAAAATAGGGGGAATAGATGTGGGTAGCAGCAAGGAAGCAGCACACTGCAGTTCTAGGGTTTCTGAATTTCCTAAAGTACAGCAGAATTGGCTACTGAAGAAGAAAGTCACTTTAGAGGCTGATGCTTCCTTGCAGCTGAAGGATGTCCTGTTACAGGATTCTGGAGAAATATGTGTAATGCACTGACTTTTAGATAACAATAGCCCACAGTGCTTTTGAGTTTGGCTTTTTATATAATTATTTTGGGCAAGCAGCCACATAGTTTCCCTTTCAGAATCAAGGCTGAGGCTGTATGTGCATCTAGAATCACATCTAATTTGGTTTCCAGTGTGCCCCTTGCTCTTGAGTTAAACCTTTGCCATAAGGCACCCAGACATTGTGCATAGAAGGGTCATCCCCTTCTTTTTGTTTCACAGCAAACTGAAAAACCTGTTTCAAAACAAGTCTCTCTCATTTGCTAATTGAATTTATTTGTCTCAAGCTGCACAAGCATTTACTTAATGATGTGCTCTTTATTTGTGGGGAGGGAATGTAGAATCCTGTGTTTCTGAAGAAATCTGCGATAAGACTGCTGGTTGTGGACATGCAAGTAGGCTGGCTGGTTGTTGTCCCTGTAATCTGGAGAGAGAGTATGTTCTGGGTGGAGCATAGCACATATTTCCTCTCCTTAATTTGTTTCTGAAGAGGTATTTTTAGCTTGAAAAAAATACCCTTAAATGTTAGGAGGCTCAGAAATCATAGTTTAAATGTTTTTTGCAATTTTTAATTATTTCTTACTGGAATTTCAGATTCTGTTTTGGGAATTCTTGAAATGTCAAGGTTATTTAGGTTATTTCTCTGTACTGTAAAACAATACTCTCTCAACAAGTGATCCCAAGTTCCTAAATCTTCTAATTACTATACTAATGATCGTTAATTTATCATTAGTTCTGTTCTTCCCTTCGAAGAAAGGGAAAGCCTGAGCATAAAGAAGTCATGCCAGTTTATAACTGAAGTAGCAGCAAGAGAGAATGGGTTATCTTTTATGGGGGGGGTTGGAAGATGGAGGTTTTGTCGGTGTTTTGTTTGTTTCTTAGGGCAGTGCAAATGTATTTTAACAGCTTTTTAGAGAGGATGACTTTAAAAACCAAACAACCAACACCAAATTAAAAACAACCTGGCTGTCCCTCCCTCAGCTCCAAAAATAAAAAGCAGGTTTTTTTTGTTGCTTTAGCTTCCTTTTCCCCATGAGAAAACATCCTGGCCAACATCTTGTTCTCTTTGAGTGTGAATTGAGACAAGTGCTGAGTTTTTTTTTGTGATGTGGGGGGTGTGTGTGTGTGTGTGTGTGTATGAGGTACAGCATGCATATGGGGAATCTCCAGCTTCCAGATGAGAAGACTCCTATAAATGCCCTTCTTCAGTGGAGATGAACTTCAGTTACCTTAGACAAAAGTGTAGCTGATGAACAACTTAATCTTTAAAGTTACGCTTATTTTACATGTCTACTGGTAGGCTTCAGGTTAGTACCTATAGCATATGAACTTCTTGAGCCCTTAGGTTGATGAAAATGTCACCATGATCACAGACAGCTTGTATTTCATCTTCCAGATATGGAAGAAATAATGTTATGTCCCTCTGTCCATTCCTGCAGCAGCTTAATAGCTGCCAAAGTACCTCTTTTGTCTAAATAGATCATGATCTTCAGGAAAGTTTTCCTCAGGGATGTCTGATGACTGTTGGGTCTGTGATCCTTTAAATTATAAAATAACTGAAAACATGGTATTCCCTGCATCTTACTATGTGTTCTATATAAAACAAATGTTTTATAAAGAACAAATCTGTTCTTTATTTTGGACAGAAACAAGTTGTAAATTGAGCTGCCTTACATCCTTGTACATACAACAATAGTAGTATGATTTCTCTGAGTAAATGGCAAACTTAATAATAAAACTGTATCACCACATCTAATTAACTTTCGTATTGTGTTATTGTTGCCAGAACTAAGATGAGTACCAGAACTTGTCAGCTCTAGCTCAGTTTCCATTCACAGTAAAAGTTAAACTGCAGGTGAGCTGTTTCCTTCACCCTGATCATCCCTCCCACACCATCTACCTACAGCTAGTTGGGAGAGCTCCTCATGCTGTGTGGGTGTGTGGGATGGGTTCCTCTCTGCATGTTGGGCATGAGCCTGCATACCCAACTGTGGCCTCAGTTCCATGGTCCCTTATCTATCTGATTTAAAAGCAATATTCCTCAAAGGTTTAAAGATCTGGAGATTTTAAATTTACTGTGTTAAATGAATGCATAAATTATGGTGCTTCATATTTGTTTTACACCTCAAACTTCAAGTGGCTGTTACTCAGTTAAATTTGCTGATGTGTTGATGTCTTGTGTGAATACCTGGCCTTTACTCTGCGCTGTTTTTTTTACTCTCTCACATTTCCTCTGCGTTATGAATTGGTCATCCATCCTTTTGAAACCCTTTACATGTCACTTCTGGTCATTGCTTTTTCTAACTGTGCTGTTTCTCTTTCCCCTCAGAAAGTAAGGTGGTATGAGTCCAGCTGAAATGTAATTGTAAAGGGTAGGTGCTACTCTCAGTCACTATCAGAGTAGCCTCAAATTATACTCAAAAATATTGGACAAATCACCTAGCTGTTTTCTTTATTCCTATCAGATGCCTAGGTTAGTGCATATAAATGTGGGGTCTGTTTATTTCTTGATCTCCTATATTTTGCCAAGTTGTATACTGTAAATCACTTTGTCCTGACAGCTGGATTAAATGTCCTTTGACTTGAAGTCTTTGGCCTCACTCACTATGGTTTCACAGCCTCAGACCTAAGGAAGGGCTGCAAAGACTCTGCTTCTTCCCTTGTGTGAAGTTGGTAGAGCAAACTGGGCTAAGGAGACAAGTCACCACAAAAATACTTGGTTTTGACTAAGGCTAGCTGCCTGCTAGAGTTCTCAACCCTGTGAACAGGCTTGTGTGAACACTGCTACTTATTTAGATACAGTAGGAAGGTGAGTGGACCCCAAAATGCTGTCTTTATGTCATCTTAGTCAAATGCTTAATATTTGCTTCAGCTGTCGGTGGCAGATTATAAAGGCAGCAGTAAGGTCATTCATGCAGCATAATTCTTGAAGCTAACTGTAGTCATCTTGCTCTGTACACAGATGGGCTTGGGCCATGAGGAAGGATTTGGTGCCCCCTGCTTAAAATGCAAGGATAAGTGTGAAGGATTTGAGCTTCATTACTGGAGGTAAGTAACAGCAGATGTATCCTAAACTGTGACTCAGCACTGCAGAACCTGACACATGGATGCAAATGTCTAAGTAACCACTTTTGTTTTCTTTCTCGATTAAACTGTTAAGTGCTTTAAAAAAACTGACACAGTTCAGGGCCAGAACTTCTCAGCTGCATTACAACAGAGGATCTAATCACCTGTGAACATACATTTCATCTGCCCTGAGGGAAATGATAGTACTTGTACTGCAGCATTTACTTTAGCTGACTGAACTGTTGAAGTAGGTTTGTGAAAATATGCCTAGCCTTGCAGTAAGGGAGATGACAGGGAAGAAGTGTGTTTTATCTCTGTATTGAAATGCTTTCTCAACTCTTGACCAAACACGTAAGCTTTGACCTGGGATGCTAGATCAAATTATTTTGAGAAGGTGTTGAAACTATGTGTACAACTGCAGCTTCTTTAGAGGGGGAAGAAGTGTCACAATTCAAGTTAGTTAGATAATACTGAGCCTTGGGTGATGAACTGTTACTAAACCAATGAGTAGATGATAGCAGTAAATAGTCTGTCATTACTTATGCAGAAACTTTGTGTTTCATTAAGATCTTTCTGGTTTACTGAAACATAGATATATATCTATATCTATGTATTAATGCATATATGTATAACTGGCACAGTTCACTCATTATGCTGGATATGCTTTAAGATGTAGCTTAGTAATTTTGATTTTTATAAAAAAAGGTCCTTCTCAAAGGGAAAAGCCTGAAAGAACAGGAAAACAAAAAATTGTTTAGTAGCACTAGCACATGCTATCAGTGAAAATGATTTGCATTTCAGCAGTGTTATCTAGCTACGGTGAAACTTGTATTTGCAGTAAAGTTTTATTTTGTGGGGTTTTATAAGGTAAGCTTTGTATCCCAGCCCTAGTGGCATCTGGTGCTGATAAGGCCTAGGAGATTTTACATCTTTGCCCAAATATTTGACTGCAGATGAGCCTCTTTAGAAAGTAATCAGGCAAACAAAAACAAAACACAGCAAAAACTTGCTATAAGTTGATGTATAATCAAGAATGTTCTTATCTGTAATATGTAGCTATAGAAACTATTTACAAATAACGACATGGAGCAAGAAGTGGTAGTGCACTGATAAGTAAATGTAATCATCTAAAGATAAAATAAATTATTAATTTATGGAAAGACTTTTTCTACATGCACTGCATCACCGAGGGGACTTGTGTAGAGTAATAGTAAAATAGAATTAATGTTTGTAAGTAATGTAATAAAAGAATTTTTTGAAGCGCAGAAGTCAATAGTGTTTGTCCATGGTTAGATGAGAAATTATATTACTTTTTACTTGAAAGCTCCTTTGTTCATAGTCACTGTGATAGACGGGGAAATCACAGGTGGGAAAGAAAAAAGTCCATTTAACTTTGTCTTTCTTTTTTTTTCCCCTCTTTTTCTTAGGTCCCAATGTTAGACCTTGTAATTGGTAGCTTATTCTTTAACATGAAGGAATTTGGAGTAAAAATAAATAAAATGACTAAAGTGCTTTAGTCACATCATAGCATGATTGCAAAGTTAAAATGTGGCTGCTTCTGTGTGTCTGTTTGGGGGATTGTCATGGTTTGACCTGGCCAAACACCAGGCCCCACGAAAAGCTGTTCACCCCCTCTTGCAGCTGGACAGAGGAGAGAAAATTTTTTTCCAAGTTGAGATAAGGACTGAGAGAAAAGGATTTTAATCCAGGCAAAGCAGGTTCAAACTTAAAAGTGATTAAGTGAATTTACTACTTACAAAATCAGAAGAGTGTACTGAGAAACAAAATAAGCCCTTAAAACACCTTCTTGCCCCTCAACCCTTCCCTCCTTCCCACTATAGCACGAGGAGATGGGGTGAGGGGTTTCTTTGGTCAGTTCGTTCCTCGAGATGTTTTCCTTCTGCAGCAACTGCTGGGGGGAGGGGAAGGGGGGTGTGGTGGTATTAATGCCCTTTTTGCATAGCTCCTCCCATCAGATAACACAGTTTATCCGATACACTGGGTCACGGCCAAGGAATATAGTCCTTCCAGAGACAGGTCCAGTCCTGAGGGTGAAGCTCTATTATCAATAATTACTGCCACCAGCAAGCAAAGAGCAGAAGCTTCCTTATCTATTGACCCCCACAGAACGCTGTCCCCTAGGCATCCACCCCTCCTGCTCCAACGTGGACACCTTCCCCATGGCTGGGGTGGATCTCTGTATCTCCACTGGGGGGTGCGGGGGAACGCTGCACCAACGCAGTCCTTACCACAGATCACAGGCTGCAAAGATGTCTTCGCTTTGATCTTTGAAGCTTCCTCTCCTCCTTCTTCCTTGCTGACCTTGATGGTGTCCATATTTGCTGCTTCTCCTACATGTTCTTACTCCTCCTCTTCGCCTATCTACAGAGTACAGCTGCGTGTGCCTACTTTGTTTTGATTTCTTCTTAAATATGTTGTCACAGAGGCGTTACCTCCATCTCCAGTTGGTTCAGCCTGGCTAGTAGCATGTCCATCTTCAGAGCTATCAGAGATTGGCTCTGCTGGACAGCTGTGGAAGCTTCTGGCAGCTTCTCACAGGGGTCATCTTTGTGGCCCCCCACTCCCAAAACAACCGGGCCCTGTCAAACTAGGACAGGGATTTTGCCTGTGCTTTTCTTTATCCGTGTTTCACTATCCTCCTGTGGTTAGGGCTCATTGTGCCAGGTCCTGAATACATAGCTCATCAGAACAGTGTCTCTCCTAGAAAGTAAGAGCTTGTAGACCGCAGTGGATTAAGGAGCAAGTGATGAAAAAGATGTAAAAAGTGACTATTTAGCTAAGAATTAATTTGGAAATTGAATCCGTCTAGGATACACCAGATAAATAAGGTGGTGGGAAGTAATCTGAGAACCTTCATCAAAGTGTCACACAAATGTGGCACATACCTCTGAAACAGTGGAAAAGTTAGCAGTTGAGACAGTTCAAGAATGGGTTAGAACACAGCTGTTTCTCCAGCTGAGCTGCTGCTGGGGGCAGTAAGCTTGCGAATCTGAAGTCTTAATTCAGTCTTGTGTAAATAGTTTTCAAAAGAAAAATTAATATGCTCTGCATGATGCATGTATTTGGAGAGTCCACCACTTGAATGGAAAGTGGTGTATCCCAAACACCTATTTACTTGGTCATTAGCCTTTAAATCTGAAACTCTGTTTTAGGGAGAAACAAACTGTAGCACAAGTGGACAGAATATTTTCTTTATAACATGAATGATCAAAATCAGTTCAAGTTTCACCACTAATTTCATTGCTACTCCTTTGTGAAAGACAAGTGTTGAAGTAAGAATTGTAATTAGAGAATCACTTACACACTGGGGGAATAATTGGGGGTAGGGATTGACCCCGGTCAGCAGCCAAGCACCCACACAGCTGTTCACTCCCTGTCCAAACATCAGGGTGGGAGACAAAAAAGGAAGAGCAAAAGTGAGGAAACTTGTGGGTTGAAAGAGTCAGTTTAATAGGTGAGTGGTGGGTGAGCTAGTGATGCAAAGGGAATCACTGGCCATCTCCCACCAGCAGACTGATACCCAGCCAGTCTCCAAGCAATAACTACGTTAGAAGTCAGAAACCCTGCCTTCTTCATCCTCTACCTTTGTCTAACTGCTGACCATGAGATTATATGGTATTTAGTACCCTTTGACCAATTTGAGTCAGCTGTGCCCCTCCCCAGCCTCTTTACTTGCTGAGATGGGGGCAGAGTTCAAAAGAGGGGAGTCCTTGACTTTGTGCCAGAAGTGTTGAGCAATAGCAAATTCTATCAAGGCTGTTGTAGCTACACACCCAAAGCACAGCGCCGGGCATTATGAGGAGGGTGAGCTCCATAGGAGCCAGATGCAGCGCAGTGAGGTAGCCAGCGGCGTGTGCTGGGTGTGGTGCTGCTGCGGGCTGTGCAAGAGTGACACTGCCCTCTCCTGGGGACAGCCAAGGAGCTTTAATACATCACGCAGCTCTTGGTCTAATACATGAAAATTGTGTTCTTCAAAGAGATAACACATCATTTCTTTTTCTATTTCCATACAAAAGTCCCTCAATTCTTCCTCTGGGGACTCAGATTGTAAAGGGCACCAAAAAATCCAAGTATACCTATCTAGCAGCAGGGCTTTACACAGAGGTACTACACCCTTTTTGTCTATACTGGAGAGTTTGGAATATATCTCTTCTGGGACTGCAACTGTTAAGTAATTTGTGCTGTAAATCTCGACACACTGTGTAGGCAGGTTTTATAGGTGCAGAACTGTAAATTGAGGCTAATATAGAAATGGTGGTAAACCAAGCCTTTAGTAAATTTTTTTCCTAAATTTTGGAATTCTGATGGCCTCGGTGTTGTAAGCTGAACACAAAATGAATGAGAGATGTGGTCTACAGTGGTAGCTGGATGGTTAACAATGGCCTCTGTTATCTTAGCGTGTTAATAGCTTATGCATTTGAAATTGTCAGAATCATGCTTCTGTCCAAGTGTAACAGCAGCAGAAGTGGGCAAGGTGATCTTAATTCAGGTGTTAGATTTATTTCAGACTGCAAAACAACCCCCACACATACCCAGTGGGTCAGGCTGGATGCGAGAGACTGCTACTCAGTTACATATTGCTCTGTGGGAATGCATTTCCCACTAGAGGGAAGTATGGGACAGGAGTCAGAAGTTTCTGACTCCTGACAGGAGAGAAGGTTCTGATTTATCTTGGTTGCATATATATCAGAAAGTGGTGATTGTGGTGTGGCTTGCCAAGGTGTTAAAAAAACTTCAAAAGCAAGAATCTTAAGCTGGGAAATTATCTTTTTTCAGCATCTGACTTCTCTGCACAGATACAATCCCTGGAAGGCAGGAAGAGCTTTAAATTGACTTTCAGAATTTCTGATGCTACAGCTGACCGGGAAGTACTAAGATGCACTTCAGAGCAGTGGCAATTACAATAGCTGCATTAATAGCAAGAAAACATAACAGAAGGATTCACAAAATCATAGACTTGAATGGAGGGGCAAAGTGCCTTCTCAGTAAGGTCACTGACAACACAAAGCTGGAAGGAGTGGCCAGTACCCCAGAAGGCTGTGCAGCCCTTCAGAAGGGCCTCGACAGGTTGGAGAGATGGGCAGAGAGGAACCTTCTGAAATTTAGCAAAGGCTAATATAAAGTCCTGCTCCTGGGGAAGAATGACCCCATGCACCAGCACAGGCTGGGGGCTGACCTGCTGGAAAGCTGCTCTACACAGAAGGACCGGGGGGTCCTGTGGGCAACAAGCTGTCCATGAGCCAGCAGTGTGTCCTTGTGGCCAAGAAGGCCAATAGTTTCCTGGGATGCATTCTGCTTGGGAAGTGCTGTGTCCAGTTATGGGCTCCTCAGTACAGGAGAGACATGGGGCTCCTGGAGCAGGTCCAAAGGAGGGCAGCAAAGATGATGGAGGGGCTGGAGCATCTCTCTTAAGAGGAAAGGCTGAGAGAGCTGGGCCTGTTCAGTGTCAGGAAGAGTCAACTGAGAGGGGACCTCATCAATGCCTATAAGTATCTGAAGGGGAGGTGTCAGGGGATTGGAGCCAAGCTTTTCTTGGTGGTGCCAAGCAATAGGACAAAAGGCAATGAGCAGAAACTGATGCACAGGAAGTTCCACCTGAACATGAGGAAGAGCTGCTTTACTGGGCAAGTGACCAAGCGTTGGAACAGATTCCCCAAAGAGGGTGAAAAGTCTCCCTCACTGGAAATGTTCCAGAACCACCAGGACACAACCCTGTGCCATGTGCTCTAGGTTGGACCAGATGACCCACTGTGGTCCCTTTCAACCTTACCCCCTCTGTGATTCTGTACTAGGAAGAGGTTAGTTTTTCTGCATGGAGGGCACAAGCCTCAGGACTTGCCAGTATTTGTTGAGGATTTCTGTATGCTTGCAGCTGCTGCCTCCTGTCACTAGGAGCCAGCACAGGAAGTATCATGATCTGTTATCTTTCTTCTCCACATGCCAAAACATAGAAAAGCAGGAGGATGGTTGACATTTGATTTTGGAGAAGGAACTGGAAGTCTTTGATCCTTGCTGTCTGTAGGCATTCAGGACATAGGAATTCATCACTTGGGAGGATGGAATCTGCATACCTTTCTTCCTTACTCTTTCTAACTACTCCAGACCTGCTAGGAAGGCAGTATATACTACATCAGTCTTTTACAGTGATATGCAACTTTCCACTCCACAGATTTTGAAGTTTCCTCCCTATCTTCCATGTTTTGAATGGGAAAAGCTTTTCAAATTGCTGAGATTTATGTGGAGAAACACTGTGTTGCTTTGATGTGGTCCTGAGAGCTGTGAACACATAAGCAGGAGTCTCTAACACCTCCTTCAGCAGGGATTTTGCTGAATGTCCTCAAGTGAAGGGAAAATGTTTTCAACAACACAGGTGGAGAGAACAAGAACTTTTCACTGCCTGTTCTCTTGATAGAGTCAAAGGAGATAAAATTGTCTAAGCATATACGTTTTTATGTATTTATATGTGTGTGGGTGTGTGTAACAACAATTGTTTTTTCTGGCACATGTGAGTTGTTCACTTTAACACCAAAGATAAAAATAAAGTGTCAGTTATCAGACAGACTTGTGAAATGTAAGTTTGAGATAATGGAATAGGTTGCTTCAGTGAGATAGCTGTATTATAGCCAAAGAAATGACCAGCCAGTCTATTCTAAAGAGAAGTAATTGGCTAGATAGCTTTTCCAGAGGGGAAATGAGTGACTAATGAGCAGCATTCTGCTGTGGCAACTTAGTGAAAGAAGATAGGACTAAATTGTAAGCAGTACTATTCAGGAAGAGTTGTGTGTAAATGTCAACTGGATATCTTTTAGTACTGGAAATTACTCAAGAGGAGAGGTTATAAATCAGGACAGGATACCTTTTCTTGGCTGTTAGCAGCTATATGGACAGCTTCATGTGGCTGAGATCCAGTGGGAGTGTTAGGGAGCATGAGACATGGCAACAGCCTAGGGGATTTTCCTTCAATTTACTGAGATAAGCTGACATCAATTGTGACTCAGCATTCTCCACATTCTTTCTGTATTGTTTTGTCCTGTATTCAGAGGCATAATGGTACACAAGTTCTAATGCCACAAGGCTACTAATACACTTGTAACTTAGTAACACAGCCCCTGTAACAGCTTCTTGCAAACTGTCAGCAAAGAATCATTCACTTAACTTTGAAAGAGCAAAGAGATAGTATTAGACTGAAACGTACACAGTCAAATTCTTAATTTCAGTAGCTGCAGGGGTGGGGAAGAGTAGCAAGTGCCTCATTATTTTCAGTGCAAGTAGAAAGCACAATAGTTCTATGCCAGTTTTTACAGAGGGTCCCAGGGAGGTCCTACAGACAAATTGTATGCTTTCACTTCTTTGCAAGTACCTACTTATGAGGTGTCTTGGGGTGACTGTATCATTTCCCCATGATATTGTATCCCTATCATCAGCGGAGCTTTCCATACAAGGTTATATTTGTGTGGAAAAAAGAACAAATCTCTGCACAGTGGAACTGTTTATAAGGTAGACTACTCCCAGCATTCCTTCTTGCTGCTTCTGCTGTTACTGTTTTTTTTCTCTCCGTTTCCCGGCCCTTCTGTGGACTGCCTGCCTCAAGAAGAGCAGGGAAAGGTTGTTTTTTTTTTTCCTTTTATTTTTTTTTTAATCCTTTTTTGCCTTTTTCCTTGGACCTGTATCGTTACCTGGAAGGGACTCTGGAATCATCAGAGGGACACCTCCCCTCCCGGGCCTAGGGAGGCCTGGTGCAGCCTGTGCCGGGACCCCAGCTCCAGGGGAGGAAGCAGATGGAAGGGACTCTGGGACTTTTCTACTGAGGTTTTTTCCCTTTTGGGGATTTATTATCTGACATTAGTCGTTTTTTTATCTTTGCTGTGTCTGCATGCATATTGTGTGTGAATAAACAGGGTTTTTTCACTTTCTTCCAAGAAATTTCTTTCCTGACCTAATAGGGGAAGGGGCTGGTGAAACCACCTTCTGTTTGGAAGGCATTTTCTCCTGATATCGTCTCAAACGATAACATGAGGAAAGAAAAACAAATCTCTCACAGATACTGCAGTCAGTGAAACATGTTAAGCCTTCAAGGTGGGACCAAGAATGATAACAGCAGCTGAGTCAGGATGTTCAACTAGTTGAAAGTAGAAACAGAACCTCTAAGCTGTTCGGCATTCTGAAAGAATAATATTAGAAAAAAAGATACACAATTTCATGACTTAACATGAGCAAAAATGAGGTGCTCTTGTGGCTTTTCCAGCACATGTGAAAGTCTCAGGATGAATTCCACCACAGCTTGTGGGGGGTGGTCTGGTCCCTGCATGCTATCCATGCTGCCTCACTTGTATGCTGTAGAGTGGAGAGGACTGCACAGCCTGCCACGTGGCCCTTGTGACCACAAGGGCAATACAGCAATATGTCTGTGCAAAGTACCTGAGAATGTCTGTTCATTCACCAATGTTATTAAATCACATCCTATCAAGATGCAAAACTAAAACTGGGGCTTACTATTGCTAAAGATTTAAATTGAAAAAGTAAATAAAATGTCTGGTAAGGCATTGTTCAGATGTACTAACTGCTTTAATTCCAGTAGCATGTGTGCTGTGAGGCATAAAGCTTCATGATGATCATGATGTAAATCACTAAATCTGCAAGAAGCAAGGTCCGATTCTGTCACCTTGTATTAGATCTCAAAGAAGGTGTGATTGAGAGTTGGTAATAAAGTATAATCACATGCATGCCATAAAAGATGAGCAAAGTGAATATGAATTGCTTATTGGTATATTAAATAGTCTCTAAGTATTAGCTATGTAAAGGACTTGTGTGGACAGGTGCTGAAGGTCTTGCAAAATGTTATATTTTGAGTGCTTGAGATGCATAGTACAGCTTATAGTCTTAATAGGCAATGCTGGTTCACACTTGAATGTTTTGGTAAACTGGGAGATTGCAAAGTGATTAGTGTTTAGTAGCTATCCAGATAAATATCACCTTGGAAATTCTGTGAATCTTCCCTGTTGAGGAAATGAGTTGGAAGCTGTCAGACAGCCTACACCTCAATTAGTGGCCCTTTTAGGTATTTGTGTTGGAAAGTGAAGTTGGTTCTGCTTAACATTCTTATTTTGCATGAGTGGCTCTTTATTATTGCAGAGTTAGCTATTTTTTTTTTGGAGTGGGCTTTGTAACTTTAGTTACCCCAACATAAGGTTTCTGTATAACCACATGACCAGGGCAGTATCCACCACACACTGAAACGATAGTACCCCACATCCTAAATTGGTGTACATATGGAGAGCATATGTTTGGGGCTGGCTGTGTATCCCTGCAAGTGGCCAATTAAAGGTCCTCCTTCCTTTCCCATTACCTCAGGGGCCTGCTGTAGTCATGGCATGTTCTTGTTGTGTTCTGTTACATACCTTATCTTAAGGCATCTATCTTGCCTTCAAGACTGTAGGAAGCAAGATGCAGAACAATGTTGGAGTTGATGCGTTTTGACAAGCAGGATTCAGAAACATTTTATAGGTATTGTTTTATACTATTTGCTGTTAGAAGGATAAATAGTGGGGTAAAATGTTGTCCATTCCTCTTCAAACTCTAGAGTTCCAGAAGGTTGATATGTTTGCTTAGTCTGTAATAAGAACCTTTAGTTAATATCTAGCTTCACTAATTTCTGTAGGCTGTGGCTGACTGCTTTGAACTGAAGTTCTGGGTAAGCCATTAATAAATAATGAAATAGCTTGTCTAATTCAAGGTTCTGTTCATTATATGTGAATTGTTTAATTATGCTTAAGGTAACAAATTACTTTCTAATATTTTAGCCGAAGCAGTTGAAATGTGTTGTATATGAAAGAATATAATTTATATCTAAATAAGTAGATATACTTCTACCTTTTAAGGCTGTTATCTGTAAAAATTCTCTCTACAGCATGTGCCAGAGTACCTTGGTTCAGAGCTGTTTGGAAGGCTTTGTCCATATAAGCCTTTCACGTTTCTTTCATCTTCTCTTGAAATGTTGTGCTTTGAACAGAACTTCATGCAGTTCCACTCATATATGTCTGTATGCATTTTCTTCCTTTCTAGGAAATATTTGTTTCCACATGATAGCAACTCTGTGATAACCAAATATCATGGTTATAGTGAAATACATATGAAGAAAATACTACAGTGTGTGTAACTTTGAATGTATGAAGAGGAACTGAAAAACTAAAAGTCCAAGCAAATGATTGCTGGGGGAATCATGTTGTTGCATTAAGACGTCTTATAATAAATCTGGCAGGTGACATATAATGGATATGTATGTGTTTGATCAATACTGAGATGTAACTGAAGGAATGTCATAGCATCATATTAAAAATGCATTAGTGTAGTCGACTGATATCTATCTGATAACAATATCTGTAAACAAGCAATGTAACTAATACAACAGGAGACATAAGGAGGAGTTTGACATATTGCAGAAAAACTTGTATATTTCCTAAGCAAAGCACTGAAAACAAGGATTTGGGCTCCTGGTGATGTTACTACACACCCAGATGGTGTGAGATATAATTTTGTTGCTGTTTCCATGAATTTCAGAAAAATATGCCGCAACTGCAAATGTGGCCAGGAGGAGCACGATATCCCTTCAAGCAATGAGGAAGATCGGAAAGTGGGGAAACTCTTTGAAGACACAAAATACACAACCCTTATAGCAAAGCTGAAGAACGATGGCAATCCCACGTATAAACGCAATGTAATGATACTGACCAACCCAGTGCCAGCCAAGAAAAACGTATCCATCAATACTGTGACTTATGAGTGGGCTCCTCCTGTTCAGAATCAGACACTTGTAAGTCCAACTCACTTTGTTTCATGTTAAAGGCAGGAGTTGATGGGAGATAATTACTCAAAGGATAACTTTGCCTCTTGTAGTCTTCCTTTCTTCCTCCTCAAAACTGAAAATATGGTTCCTGTTTAATGAGTCTTGCATCTGTCCTCTTGCCGTATGGGTGCTTGTATGTAGAAGTTCTTAAAAACTGAGGAGTTGAGGTAGTTTTGAATAGATGGGATGAAGAGTTATCTGCAAAGTCCTGGAAGTCCAGTTTCTGTAACCTGTGCTTTTTTTTTATTTTAAACAAACTTGAAAAATTTGCATGGAGTGTGGGCTTAAAGAAAAAAAAATCAAAACCAATACCACATCAATTTATATCATTGTTTAAAGTTAAGGGGAACACTTGGTCTTGTTGATAACTTTTACTGTATATGGTAAGAACAAGGTCAGTGTTGATATCTAAAAGAGCAGCTCTCTTCCAGTGTATTTTCAACTGAAGTAGATGAGCTGGTAGATAGCCTTCTGAGGATTTTGCTTCACTTTTCAAACTTTGATTGCCAATTTATTGTACTACAGTGTTGTGTGATCCATTTCAGAATAACATTATCTCAAATTATTCCTTTTCAGTGAATTGATCAAACCTTGTGCATCACAGTTGACTGCTACTTAACATTCAATTACTACTTTGATTTTTAGGTTTGTCATTGCTTTACTAAAACTAGTGGGGTTTTTTTTCCCTTTATTTAGCTAGAGTTATTTCTTCAGTAGGCTGCATGCCTCAGGCAGATTATTTCAGATTCTATTTTTCTAGGACTATATTCATGATCAGTATTTATAGATAGAGACAAGGTGCTGTGTAAATGTTATTTGCTCAGAGAAGTAATAACTCTTTTCTGTATGTTGTAAAAGGCTTAAAAGGAAGACTGTCTCTTACTCTGGGAAGAAGCCAATTAATGCATCTGCTGTATTTTATCTTCATTACTGTGTTTCAGGACTTTAATGTTTATGGAAAGAACCTTGGTTTTGACAAATTTCACTGTCGCTAACAACAGTAGAGATGATTTTAGTTTTGTGTTTGCTTATGATAATGGGTCTGTAGTTGAAGTGCCATCTGATATCTAATTCCTCCTGATTCAGGCTAGACAGTACATGCAGATGCTGCCACAGGAGAAGCAGCCTGTCACTGGCTCAGAAGGCGCACAGTACAGGAAGAAGCAGTTGGCAAAGCAGCTGCCTGCTCACGATCAGGATCCTTCAAAATGCCATGAGCTTTCCCCCAGTGAAGTTAAGCTGATGGAACAATTTGTGAAGAAGTACAAAAATGAGGCACTTGGTGTAGGAGATGTCAAACTCCTTGGTGAGGTGGAAGTGAGAGCTCCTGATACGAATAACTTGAAAAATGGTGACAAAGGCACCTTATCTGCGGTTGGAACAATGGAGAAGTCCCCAGATCAGAAAGCATCTCAGTATGTAAGTATAAGAAGGGAAAGAAAAAGCAAGAATGTGTATTATTATCCAAGTGCTCTATTTGTTCATTTTAACCCAATTAAACTGTTAATTTGAAATTGTGAAAATCTGGGGAGGGAAAGAAGAAGGAGAAAGGAAAATGTTGTGAATGTCTGCATAGAGCCCTGGTTTCTGACAGTATTTAATGCATTGCAGCAAATAACTTCCTAGGTGACATTTTCATCCATGATGCAAAAGCATGTTAGCTTGGAGATAGTATATTAGGGTGGCTTTTCCAGAATAATAATCGAAAAGCTTGTGTAGATTTATGAACTAATTGCTACATTCTTCTCCTCTTGAAGAGCTTGGTCTAATTTTAGAAGCCTGATTTCTCTTTCTTGGAAGAGAACTAAAATGACCCACTTGACAAATTGTGTGTAAAATCAGATTAAACTAAGGAATAATAAAGTAATACCTTTCCATCCTGTGTCCAACAAGTTAAGCTGTACAATGGCTCTTTTGACTAGGCTTCTTTTCGTATTCAGGTCCATTTTCTTATCTACTTTTTTTCTTTGGCATCTGATTTCTCCTTGTCATAGCTCATTGTCTACATTTTTTTTTACTGCTTCTGCATTATTGCTCATCAAATTTTCTTGTACATTGTCTTTCAGACTGTGGTTAACAGAATCTCTTGAAAAATTAATTTTCATTATAGGAATAGACTGCAGTTCTTTGAAACCTGATAAAAAGTTTAAAAAAAAAAAAAAAACAACCCAACAACAGTAACAACCACGTCTCCACTATTAATGTAAATGTATCTATAATTTTTTCTCTTTGTTGAGGAAAAAAAAAAAGCTTTTTCACCATGACTGAAAGGTCAATTAAAGAAAAATATATACTCCCGTGTATTTTCATCTTGTAAAGAAGCAAAATTTGATGTACCTTTTAACCGTCTAAGCTGGAGATATTGTAAACGGTAGGCAGATGAATCACGTTGCCTAGACCTGGATTTAGACAGCTACTTAACATTCCAGTTGCCTTCTCTTGGAGTATGAGGTCTCAAGTAGAAAGGTCGCAAACGTTTATGTACGTGTATATTTGCACTTTCATTAGTTTCCCTGCATTCTGTTCCAAGTTGTTTTTCTTCTTTTGGTGTCTATCTCTATAGATTTTGAAATTGTCTGACATCTGGGGTCTGATCAATATGCCTTACAGTTGAAGCACTTTATATGTATTTTATTTTTATATGCACACACAATTCAAGCCATTTGTGGCTGGGCTTGTAGTGATGTGAGTCATAGAGGAAAACCTTCCCAGGATGTTCAGCCCTGTCCACAGACCAGCTGGAGTGCAGGAAATGCCAAACTGGTGATTAAACTGTAGATAAAAAATTTTTGGTTCAGTAACGTAAATCATCTGTGTTTCTTGACTTGATGACAAAACCGTCTTTGTAAGCAGGTATAGGGCAGAAAACTGACTATGACCTCTCTGGAACTATTTGTAGTGTAGCTGTGTACGTGCACTTTGTAGTTTATCCATAGTCACTCTCCCTGTCTTAAGATCATTAATCACAAACTGTTGGACAGCAGCCATAAGTGACTAGCATCCCTAGAACACAGCTCTAAGCAGAATCGGTTTGAAATACTCACTTTTTTTTCCCTGATTTTCCTTACCAGTGATGCAGATATGGCTTGGTCTTCTCAGGACCTTTAAGTACAGCCATTTTCTTATCACAAGTTCTAGTCATAGCTGGTTAGCTTGGATGCAGGCTCATTATTCTCTCCTTGTTCTTGAGTATGTAAGGCTTATAGAGCATAACATGAATTTTAGCTGCCTGTTGGGTTTTTTTCAAACACTGGACTGTAATTGCAGAATGTGAATATGGCAAAGTACAACAATCCTTTTAAGCAGCACTAATGCTATGACAGTAGGATGTACATCATCTTGAATTGCTTAGTTAAACCTGAACTGTGGTATCAGATATATCCTGCACCACTACTGTCTACTCATGGGATTAAACTAATGCTTTAATTTCAGTCTGAAAAAGTGAAATTTATTAAATATATCAATAATATGTGATTTTTATAAATATACCTCTCAAAGACTTAATTAACTTGGTAATAACCTTTTTCCAGTTCTGCTATCACTGCAAACTGAACATGAAGGAAGGTGACCCAGCTGTCTATGCAGAACGTGCTGGATATGACAAATTGTGGCACCCAGCTTGTTTTGTCTGTTGCACCTGCAGAGAACTTCTCGTAGACATGATCTATTTCTGGAAGAATGGTAATCTGTATTGTGGAAGACATTATTGTGATAGCGAACGACCACGCTGTGCTGGATGTGATGAGGTAGGAAATATCCTAGTCCTTTCTTCTAACACAGAAGTTTGTTCCCCTGAGAAGTGATTAAGATTTTTAGTAAAACATTTGAGTGCAGGAAGATTATATGCCTTCACCAGTTTTAGTTGATACTTTAGTTGCAAAGAACTGAAACCAATATGGACACTGCACATTCAGAAAGGTCCATAGTTTGCTTTGGATTTGGTGGGGATTTTGCACGGTCTTCAGGGACATAGGATGTGATATGTGAGGCTAAATTCTTCTGGCAAGTCCCAATTATGCAGTTGTTTCCCTATGAGGGGCACTAGGGGCTGAAGCCTAGCCCTGGGCAGCAACAGGAAACGCCCTCCTGGAACCTCTGTCATCTGTGGGTTCTTGGGAGCAGCTTGGAGGCTTTTGGGAAACAGTTAAACAATGGTGGAACTACCACGAGTTTCTTGCAAATTACAAAACATCCAGAGGCTAGATTTATTAAAAGATACTCTGCTCAAATGAATGTATTAATATGTGTTTATATCTTTCTCATAGCTAATATTCAGCAATGAGTATACTCATGCGGAAGGTCAAAACTGGCATCTGAAACACTTCTGCTGTTTTGATTGTGATTCTGTTTTGGCTGGAGTAACCTATTTGATGGTGAATGACAAGCCAGTCTGCAAATCGTGCTACGTGAAGAACCATGCTGCGGTAAGGTCCTTACAGATGTCTTAGTGTTGAGAAGGAAGGGAACATAAGGCTATGGAACTTCCAAATTTTACTTTCTCTAAGTCTGGAAGTTTCTGAAGAGTATAAATTGAATGAGTGTTTAGGCATGAGTCAGTCATCTTCTTCCCCTTCGGAACAAAAACAACTTAAGCGGGTAAGTGTTTTATCAATTCATAAACTTGAACAAAAGCCACTGAAGAGGAGGGAAACCTGTTGGAAAAATACCTTGAACTTAGTCAGTGGTGAAGCAGGATTTGATAACAGAAGGAGTAAAGCAGGTGAAGATGAGTGATGCTGCTAGGTGTTTAGTTCTCCTCAGTTGTAGTTCATTGAGCCTGTTGGGAATTAACTTCAGCTGATCTGCTAAAAAGCCTGTAGTGGTAACTGCAATCTAGGTACTTTTTCTTCTTTTGTTTCTAGCCACATGAGTTATAAAGAAGAGTGATTGGTGGGATAAAGCTAGAAGTTCAGAAAATAATGGTAGTTCTTGATTCGTGATGATTCTGGAAACTAGTCTGAGAAGATGTTAACTAGCTTCTAGTTGGGGGTGCAGTCTAATGTACACCTAGATGGCTTATATAGTGAATGGAGAAAAAAATTATTTTCTCTAGTTGGTAGTTAATAATATTCTGAGGTAGGTGTGAGGAATTGTCTTTTTGGAGAGGCTTTTTTTTTTCCACTTAAAACATTAACTTTTTCGATCTAAATGATAATTTATGAACAACTGGATTTTAAGATTAATTGAATCCAAGACTTTCTAATAACCTTTAATTATTTGGCATTGCCACACAGCTGTCAGTGCACAGGAAGATTTGTAGCTAATCCCTTCAAAGTTTTAGGTTAATATATGAAGATCTGTGATGTTGGACATAAAAGGTTTTTATGATTATTTGGGTCTTGGGAAATCCTAACCATCATAACTGTCCCAGCAGCAAATAACTTGTGTATCCATTTTCTTATTCTGTGCCCTCAGCTGAATTCTAATCAGAGCACTTTAAAAATAAGAAAAAATCAAAACCTGGGGATTTTTTTACAAGGCTTCTTTTAAAACCTGTCTCTCTCCTCCCAAAACATTTAAGAGTTCCAGGTTTTATTTGGCTTGAAGAGAGCATGTGTGTGCTTAATTTCAGTGTTGTTTTATTTCTGAACAGATCTGCCAAGGCTGTCATAATGCTATAGATCCAGAAGTTCAGCGTGTGACGTACAACAACTTCAACTGGCATGCTGCACAGGAGTGCTTCTTGTGTTCCTGTTGCAGCAAGTGTCTGATTGGCCAGAGGTTCATACCTGAGGAAGGGATGGTTTTCTGCTCAGTGGAATGTAAGGAAAAGATGAGGTCATAAAAGAAGACATGCACAGAACTAACCAAGTATTGCTGTGTTCCAAAGGCTCTTGCTTTCCTACTGTAAAATACATAGTAGCAGGGCATTTAAAATTATTGAAATGATTAAATAGCATTTCCCAAAGATTTTTTTTTTAATGTCTAAAACTTCCTATGTAAACTTCATTTCTTAGCCGTAATAATACTTTCTTTCTTAGAATACTGTTTCTGAGTCTTATTTCAAATTACTTCATATCCCAGAAACATAAGAAAAATTGTATTATCAACTATGTAGAGTCTTCATCTTGTATAATGGAACAAGAAAATGTGAAAATGCTCCAATGTGTCTTGTTTTGTATGATAAATGTAACTCTTCCACCTCTGGTTTCACTAATTTATCATTTTTATAGTTTTCCTGCTTTCATCAAGCACTTTAGACAAAATAATCATTTTTACTGCCATGTACAGCTTTGTTCACCTGACTTCAAGGGAGAATGACACTTAAAAAAAAATTGCCTTTAATCATTTCCTTGGTTTTGACACATGGGGTTCTTGGGGGATAGTGATTATTCTTGTGTCTAGTTTTCACAGTAACTCCACCAGTAGAAAACTGTTGGCTTATGTTTCTTTCTTACAACTGTTCATGCCTGGAAAAACTTAAACTTTATGAATACTGAAGTTATGTTATAGATTGGGGGTGGGAGGGTGTTGGTGTTAGAAAAAAAGAGCAGGTCTTTCTTAGATGAAAAAAAATCCACAAGAAGTGGAGGGTGTCACTCAGCCTTTCAGAACTGGCTTCTGTTTTATTTCATGAATGTTCCTTTCATAAATTGTGCCTTCTATCAGAGGGATGTGGCACACAATACTGTATGCATTTGCAAGAATGTATTTCTGCAAAAGAATCCTGCTTAGGCTTTTGATTTCTAAGTTCTGAACCAAAGCACAAAGAAGTCTTTCCCAGAAGACTTCCAGTATTTGAGTGAAAAAATTCACAGCTGTGTATTAGCTTTGCTTACTAGGTAAACCAAATGTGTGTCTCTTTCTTTTTCTTAAGAATTACAGACCTACAGTGAAGCATCTTAGTTATCTTTCTGCTAAACACTGAATGGGGAGTCTTTGGCCTAAAAAAAAAAAAATAATTAATTAAAAAAAAATCTATGCAAGTCTTATGTTCAGTTCTTGTGTGTTTTATGGTGGTTATATTGTAACACAAATAAAACTAGTATTGTTCACTTAAGTTGCCTACTAATTCTGTTCTAGTTTAGTGCCCTTCAGGGGAGGCAAAGAGGAGGGGAAATGTTCCCATACTTTACTTTACCTTGGACGTTATTTCCAAAAAACTGAAGGCCTGTATTACTATACTATATAGTGGTTACAGTCTGGTGTAACATTGTTAATGTGCAAAACAGTCGTCTTGTTCCAACAAATGCACAGCTTCAGAACTTCATGCTATTTTTTGTTCACATAAACTATTTGCAGACATTGGATGGGAAGTTTTGAATTCATACAAGTGAACTAATATGCTGAGAAAACAAAGTACATTGTGATCCTTTGAATGCTGCAAAAATAAGACACATTGAGATACATTGTGATTTACATATATGTTGTCTAAGTTGTAAACTTTACATCAGTGTTCTGGAAGCCTGTACAGCTTTTCTCAGGGATCCTCAGGAAGTAAAAAAAAAAAAAAAAAAGTCTGTATTTCATCTCATACCAATAGGGCTGTATTCTTGCCAGATTTGCAGATTTAAACCAGGAACACCAGAATTAAGGTTTTTCCATTAAGTGCTACTTAACCTATAGCAGGTTATGCACTTTAACTTGTACAGGACATACTGTGAGAATACTGTTTGGGGGTGGGATAAGGTCTTACTTAATGATTATCTGTAAGGATGGCTTAATAGTGACTGGGTTTTACATGTCTTGAGTACATCTGTCCTCAGCCACTCACTGACTATTCTAGTTCACCATTCACTATCCATTCTAGAAGATGCAGCTGCGCTTTATAAAGAACTGTGTAAAGATCTTTTGCATCTTCCCTGCCCTTCCCTTGCCACCCTGTGTAACAGCTTTCTCATTAATGTGATTACTTGCACTGATAGCAGTCGTACTTTTCACTTTAAATCTTGTTTTGAACAGTTTTGTTTATTAAAATTTAGGCTGAGCAGGAGATACCTCGGGGCTTGCTTATTCCATCAAGACACAATTTCTAAGGAAATTTATGACAAACCAAACAATTTCAATATTCCATCAACTTCTGGGTCTGACTTTTTCCATGCCTCTTTGGACACATATTGGCTTGCTGCCTTTATCTGGCTTTCTTATTAAGTATCTTTCTTTGCCTCCTTGATCCCTTCTGCCTCTCCTCCCTGGAACCTGATGCATCTAGGTGTTTCTCCTTTGGGGTATCCAAAGTTTAATTTCTATTCATGCAGTAATTGGAAAGGATCATGTCATAATAATGTCAAATGTAACATACAGGTGATACAAAGAGTAGACACAGATACTGTTGTGTGACTACACAATAGGTCAGAGACAATTAGGAGTACTAAACTGTTCTTGTAATGAGCTAGGAAGGAGTTTATGTTCCTGCAGATAATGCTTTTTGTGTTAGCTAAAAGATATGTCAACATACTGGAGCTTGAAAACAAGCATTAAGGAGATTCCATTCTGCCACTCGCTAAATAAAAATATTGGCAGTAAAGTGCTGGGGTTTTTTCTCTTGCATTTTTGGCTATTTTATTAGAGGTCCCTTTGGATCTATTTATCTTAATAAGCTAAGAATAGAAGCTGGAAGCTTTTGCATACTTTAGTAATAAAAATATATACTTTGCAGATGAAATTTTGACCTCTCTTGAATGTTGAAGTTCTTTGCTTAAGAGTAGAACTTTTTTGGTAAGAAAGTCTTACAAGAACTCACTTTAACAACAAAATATTTTTATTTAAGGAAAAGCTATCCTGTGGGTCTGTGAAGCTGAGACTGGAAAAGCTTTGCAAAAACTTTAAAAGAACAAAGCTAAGGAAATGCATCTTTGAATTAGTAACAGATATTTATACGTGGTAGGAATAAGTAACTTCTACTGAGATTTGGGTTACATCTCAAATTTAGTATGGTTATACATACGCCAGAAATAAAAGAAAAACATACTTTAAACAGCTCTTATATATTTTTTACGTCTGGAATTCTAAAGTTTGCGTATTAAAAGACACGCTAATGAGCAATCAATAGAACAACTTCCCATTTGCTTGCAGAATCCTAGGCTTTGAGTTTCATGGAGCACAGTTAATGGGGTGAAGCAAAATTATCTGACTTTATAGTAATGTCCATTAGCACAAAATTATTTGCTTTCGGAACTAGAATTACTTGGACACTCTAGACCATCTGTTCCCAGAACTGGTGAGGTAGGGGTGGCAGAATGGTAACATTTTGCACAACAGCCTCTACCAAGTTTATCATGGGTTTAGGAAAGCTAGAGCTAGAAATGAGTGGCAAAGAGGAGGTTGGCAGTCCAGGGAAGAGTCAACAATTCACCTAGCAGCAAGCTCTCCCAGGGAACAGGGACACAATGGCTGCACTGAGAGAACAGGATGAAGGGAGCTAGTGCATGTCGCAGCTCAAGGGCAGAAATTCAGAGTTCAGGTAGGGTGTCCTCAGGTCCTGGGTGAGCTCTCCCACCACAGCAGAGTCTCATACCTTGTGGAATCTCAGTAGAAAGCCGTCTTCACCTCCACAAGGGCAGAACTCTGGGGGCCAAGTAGTCCTCTCTTTCTCAGCCTGAGGAAAATTCTGTCAGAGAAGATTCCAGTCTGATTCACATCAATATATATGAATACTTTTGTGTGGTGAAAAAGGGTGTGAGAGGCCAGTAAAAAAACTCATTAGGCCTCTGCACTTCTTTGTGTGTCAGGATTGTGGAGTGCCCTGTTTTATCCTAGAACTGAGAGGAACCCAGTGCAACTGCTCCCACAGACCCGTCAGGCTCCATTGAGTGCAAATGTTATTTTCATTATAGTTTTCAGTATGAAACATGGGGAAGATTTGTTCACCTTCTTTTGTGTCTCTGAATGAATGAATTGTTTGCTTCCAGAAGTGGAAAGTCTGGATTCAAGGCTGTTCTCAAGCATTTTAGCTCCAAATTGTTCTTCACACCTTCTGGGAGAATGTCCCAGCCATCAAGCTGTGGTGTCAACTCCCAAGTAAGCGCCCTTCATATCATCTGTTGTAGGTAGACTATAGCAATTAAGAATTTCAGCCAACCTAAACTGCACATGATACAGCTAATGATTTTTGATGTTAGCTATAATGCACCACTGAAGTTGTGTTGCTGTGTCATTAGCAGTCAGCAGCAAGTATGATTACACACAAGTTGATTTGGTGATTTTTGTCTTGCAAATAGCTGCTTGTTAATGGTATAAAGTTTGAGCCTCTCTGCACTTAGAAAGGTTGTCATTGGTCATCCACATTCATGTGTTGCATCTACTATCTTACTGCTTCAAAGTGCTAAGGCTGAAAAAGTCTATAGCCTAGGGCCTTCTGCCTCTGCCTTTACTCAATCCTTCAGTAAATAAGTAAATTGAGTTTGTTAATAAAGTATAAAGACAAAGAATGGTACTTAATAAACTGAAGTGTACTGCCAAAGAGGTCTTAGAAGTGTTAAATGGAAAACATATCATCTAATTATCATCAAGTACTGAAAATAACATGTTCATTTTTCCATGTATTTAATAACATAAAATGATGGGTAAAGGTGATTTAGGGAACAAAAATCCAAAACCCTCTGAGCCCGGACTATGCTCAAATTGTAGACTGCCACCCTGCGTTCACTGCCTAACTCTCAAAAAATGAACCAAGGCAGTACCTGCTTTGCTGTGCCACCACCAGAGCAGCAACATCGGGTTTGGTGGTTGCTATGAGCAATCACAACCAAATATAACAGATCAGTTTCTGCCTCTGCCTCCCCGCTAAACAAGTGTAAAAAGAACCAAGTAAGAAGATGTTTCTGCTGAAATTAAGCCCAGCATTGTTCAGATTTGGATTCGAGCCCAGCATTGTTAGAAAACTTTTGCACCCACTTTATGAGAAACTAGTCAAGCTTCATCTATTTTTTAACTTCTCATTTGTTAAAAACAATTTAGTGTCACAATAAAGCATCAGGAGTATTGGTTGCCCTGAATGAGTTGTTTACATGAGTCAAGACTTGATTTTTTTGTTGGCAGTAATTGAATTATTGGAAGCAGCCAGATGTTCCTCGGTTCCCCAGCAGAGGCCGTCCGTGCTGCGCTCAGCACACGGGCTGCGGCATCCGCAGGCAGGGCTCTGGGAAACAGCAGTAGAATAAGTTTTGACCTGAAAGAGATGTTCTGAAAGCTTTAAGAAAAGTGTAAACTGAGGACGGGTCCATAAGTCCAGGAGGCAGTGCAGAACTGGAAAACAGCATGAGCAGGAATTTGGGTAGGAGGAAGAGGCACAGGGGAGGTATTTTAGAATGACCATGAGTAGTGGGAAAATAGAGGGTGAAAAGGTATAAAAAGCCAGGGGCGTAATGCTGAATCATGGGGGCACTCTGAAATAATTTTGACTTATTATTAAAAGGTCAAAAACATGAAGTGGTGAAGTTCAATTGCTCTAGAAAAGGAAAATAGGTTATGCTGTTTAATTGCTATGGGTAGAAATCAGAACATAAAGGTAGGAAACAGCCTGCAATAACTAAGGTTGTGAGATAAGGACATTGAGAGGACGGGTGGTGAGGAAAGGTTGTTCTTCAGCCCTGGTGAGGCACATCTGGAGTGCTGTGTCCAGTTTTGGGCTCCTCAGTACAACAGAGACATGAAGTTCCCGGGGTGGGTTCAGCAGAAGTCAACTAAGCTGATTAAGGGGCTGGAGCATCTCTTACAAGGAAAGACTGAGGGAGCAGGGCCTGTTCAGCCTTGAGAAGAGACAACCAAGAGGGGACTTTGTCAATGTCTATGAGTATCTGAAGGAAGGATGTCAAAGGGATGGCACCAGGCTCTGTTCAGTGGTGCCAAGCAGTAGGACAAGCAGCAATGGGCAGAAACTGATGCACAGAAGTTCCACCTGAATATAAGGAAGAACTTCTTTCCGCACTGGAACAGGTTGCCCAGAGAGGTTGTGGAGTCTCCCTCACTGGAGATATTCAAGAACTATCTGGACACAATCCTTGCCGTGTGCTCTGGGATGACCCTGCTTGAGCAGGGAGGTTGGACCAGATGATCCACTGTGGTCCTTTCCAGTCTTACCCATTCTGTGATTCAGCAGTAATCCATGCTCCTAACATTGCACACATATATCTAAAAAGCTATCTGTTACATCTGTAGCAGGGGATTAATAGGTGTGCCTTATTTAAATAAAGAAAAGCAAAAGGTTTTCTCTGTGATCATGTTCTGATGGACTGTACTGAAGTGGGCTGCCTGAGGCTAACTTTATGATACTTCCTAGCAAGGAGAACTGATTCTGAGGAATTTCTCATCTGATTCTGAGGAATCCAATCAGAAGTGAAACACAGCGATAGCATTTGGAAGCCATTTGGAAAAGTCTGAGGTAAACCCTGTGTTCCTAAACAAGCAGGACACTAATGTCCATTTAAATTTTCCAAAAGCTAAGGGCATCCAGGCCAGATGTTCATGCACTGGTTACAGCTAAGCAACATAAAAGCAAAATCAACTATCCATCTCTTAACTGTGAAGTCAGTGTTTGAGGGCTCATAACATCACAGAAAGTTTTAATCTGAAGAGACCTCTAGGGGTCATCCAGTTCAATCCTCTGCTGAAAGCAGGGTAAAATTTGTGGGTTATCAAGTTAATCAGGGCCTTGTCCAGCCACATCATACTCACCAACCTGCTTATTCCAACAACAGATGTAATTTAGTTCCCTGTATCTGATGGCCTGCTCTGTTTTTCACTATCACACATCACTGAAAATGTACCTACCAGGTGCCATTTCTCCCTCTAGCTAAGATCATTGCTCCAGTGTCTCCCTTAAGTGAAAGCATTTCCAAATACCTGAACCACAGCAGCTTAGCTTCCAGAAGTTTTGTGATTAATTGACAATCTAATTGTATTATATTCATTTGCAGCAAGATTTTCTCCCTTACAGACTTCAAAGAATCTAATAGGGAAACTATACTTATAAATGTATTTATGACTTTTATCATCACCTACATTCATTTACTAGGCAGCAGAGATTTCATACAGGCAAGAACTCTGAGGTTTTCTGCAGCTTAATACGTAAACTCTGACTAACTCATTTCCCATGGTTAGGGAATTCATTAGATCTCATTTGCCCATGTGAAATTTCTGTTGTCTTATAAGAGGCTGAGGCTCAGCAGAGGTTCAGCATTAACAGACAAAACTTGTTTTGCAAGTTTTTTGAGACTTTTAGGAACTTAATATTAGATCTCCATCCCTGTGCCAAGTTTGGCTGAGGTTACAGGAGAAGAGGTTCCTCTGTCTCACACACAGACCGCCTACATGGAAAACACATCCACACATGACTCAGTCTGAAGAGCCTTTCCAAAAGTACCTTAACTAGCACTTCAGTGTGGTCTGCACCCATTTCTATCTGACACTAGCAAACTTCAGAACAGGCAAAAAAATCCATGTTCAGCATTTGCAGCATTTCCTACTGTTGTGTTTTTGTGGGGTGACCCTTCTGTTCAGCACATTGGTATTTTGGCACTAACATTTACCACATTTCAATTTCTGGACCCAAAAATGACACATTCTGACAGCTAAGTTTTCGGTACTGACACTTTTTAGTTAGATTGTGTAGAAATTTGACTCTATGGAAGTTATTGAGGCTTATCTTGTCTCAGTTGGACACAGATATTCTTCAAAGAAAATATGAAAAGTCAACAACATAGCTTAAAATTCCAGCTGAAACAAGCTGGGAGGTATTTTTAATTAGTAAGTTTGGTGGTGTATTCAGGAGAGAAATCAAGAATAATCAGTAATAATAAAATCAGTAAACAGTTCATCAGTTCTTAGAAAACATTTTAATGACCTTCCAGAATAGGGAGCCAGAACATTGTGGGCAGAATACAAACAGCAGCTCTCTCATTCCAGGAATTCAATGTACTTTTTTCACTTCAAAAACTCTCTATATGATAGACATTCAGAAGCTTTTCCAGCCACTTTTGTGGAATTCCATCTATTCCATTGCTTTTGTTTTTATTATTATTCTTTTTTTTGTTGTTGTTTTAATATGCTAGGGGAATTATGTCTAAAACTGAATATTCCTCTACGAAGGTCTTAATTACAGCAAACAAACATTTTCTTAGCCCCCTCTAATTTAATCAGAATGCTTGGATAGTATCAATATAAGCCATTGGGTATCCTTTTTCTGTAATACCTTTATCCTTTCTAAAAGCATAAGGAATCAGTGTAATTTAGTAGACTGCAGACTATGACTGCAAAGCAGAAACATCCAACATTTAATTCCAGTTGTCAGCTGAAGCAACGGGACATTGTCTAAATTCCTTGGGCATTCTGTTCCTCAGCTCTCATCCTACGTGAGATGGGTGTAAGAGCAACTTCACAGTGATATTTCGAGGCTTGGTTCACTCTAACCACTACAGTTTGTGCAATCTGTAAACTGTATAACTGCACTGCAGTTATACAAATGGTCTTCATAGTCTTTTCTGAAACACTTTTTTTCTTCATTTGAAATTCCCATACAAAACTGCCAAACAGGATCTGGGCTTTATATTTATGAAGCCTGTAATCATTCCATGAAGTTTAAGAAATCTGGCAGTGATCTGGAAAACTTAGGAGGTAATAAAAGGTTACCAGGAGGAATGCAGAACTGCCTTGTATGGTAGTGGAGAGTAGAACCAGTACATATTTTGATAATACCACAAGCTCTTGTCTTTGGAGTGAGCCTTGGTGGTATAGCTCTGCCTGCATCTGAAATGCTTGGCAGTGTAAACATCACACAGAGGTTCTCTTAAACATTTGTAAATAGTTCAGCAATTTTGAGAAACGGGGTGGAGCCTGAAGATGGCTAAAGAAAGAAGCATTATTCTCATGCTTGTTGAACTCACTGTCCCAAGCCCTGTTCTGATCCTAATGTAAACCACTGCCACTTGCCTTCAGGCACAGTTGTACAACGTGTGTCTGACCAGACTTGGAAGGCACACACTGTTCCAGAGAGGGCTGTGCTGCATCCAAACCCAACCCAAATGTGATACCCTAAACTGAGGATTTCTTTCTACTTAGCAAGAAAAGGTGCAGTTTTAGGTATATTGTGGGTCGCTTGGAAGAGATGCAACTTTTTTATGCTGAAAACTAGTTCTGAAAACCAGAACTCCTGAGGTATCATCTTGAGGCTGGGTTTTCTTTCTCTCACTTCTAACCACTTAGAGAAAGCCATTACCTCTTCTAATTCTGTGGTTTCATTTTTTAAATGAGAATGGCAGCACTAATGTTTCTGGAACCTTCTGGAGCCAATTAATTATTTTTAAATGTCTTGAAGATGAAAGGTAGTAAATGTTTACTCCAGGTGACTGTGTTCTCAACATTCCAGTTTCACTGAACTCAATACAGAGGTTTTCTTGGCCAGCAATACCTGGCTATTACGTGTAGAACTTGAGGATCTCATTGTATGCTGCCAGTCAGCTCCCCTGTGTGGTATCTTGTAGTTCAGAAATACCCTGTTGCTGTTACTGCAGATAACTTTTACTACCTAGGTCAGCCAATTGAACTTGTATGCTGAGCTAACTGCAGCTACTTGTTTACTTACCAGAAGGCAACATTTAAAATAAAGAATCAAATAAAATCAAATCTTAAAAAAACAACATTCTTTAATCCAAAATTATCCCAAATTCTGTCATTAAGATTGCCTGATTCTAAGTATTGTTTGCTATAGCAGCACTATTACTACTAATCATTCAGAGAATATCTGTGGGGTGGGAGATCTCGTTAGTGCAGGAAAAGGTTGTGTATGCAAATGCTTCATCTTTCAAATTTATAAGAACAGGTCCCTACTGACAGAAGTCTGTGGAAAGGGAAGAGAATGTGGAATTTTAGACTCCCATCTCAAAGGAGCCTGCCAGCATTCATCATATGTGGTGGTACACAGGTCTCAGTCCCATTAACAGAAGTAATAGGAAGACGGAGCTCTTTGGGAGGGGTTCTCTAGGAACTCCTGTAACAGGACAAGAATTAAAAGCCTCTGAGGAATGTCAGAGTCCCACCCCATTAGCTTACTCATATCCTTCACTTTACACGCACAGCGATAGGGCTGACATCCACAAACGAATCAACAGTAGATCTGAGTCATTTAATCCAGCAAGTTACTTTCACAGGACTCTCCGCTTCACATAAAGTGGACAAGAATCATGGAGGTATAAGTTTTGTTCAAGTGCAGTTCTCTTTTACACCAAGCAAGTGACATTGCCCCTACTATTGCTAATAGCAACCCCTGCTCAGGGGTCAGAAACCTCTCACAGGAGAGGTACAGAAAAGACCTGGCCAGCTTCCTGCTCATACCAGTCTGCAGCCAGTTCAACTGACTGATAGAATCATAGAATGATCATGGATGGGAGAGACCTTTAAGATTGTCCAGTCCAGCTGTCAACCCAGCACTGCCACTGTAACCCCTAAAACACTAAACCACATCACCCAGCGCCAGATCAGACGTCTCTTAAACATCTCCAGGTATGGTGAGTCTAGCACCTCCCTGGGTGACCTATTCCAATGCCTGACCACACTAACACTGATTTTTTTGCTAATATCTAATCTGAATCTCCCCTGCCTCAGCTTAAGGCTATTTCCTCTGGTCCTCTCACTGCAGGCACAGTAGAAGAGACCAGCCCCCACCTATTACATCCTCATTTCAGGGAGTTGTAGAGAGTGATGAGCTCCCTCCTGAGCCTCCTCTTCTCAAGAGTAAACAAACCCAGCTCCCTCAGCCACTCCTCATAAAACATGTTTTCCAGACTTTGCACCTTATTGCCCCTTGCTGGACAAACTCCAGTGTCTCCACATCCTTTTTGAAATGAGGGGCCCAAAACTAGACACAGTACTCAAGATGTGAGCTCACCAATGCTGAGTACACGCGGAAAGATCTCAGGTTCAGGAGGGGCTCTTTTCTTTTGAGTTGTTGTGGTTTAACCCCAGCCAACAACCAAGCCCCATGCAGCCACTCACTGCCACACCAGCGGGACTGGGGGGAGAATCAGAAGGGTAAAGCTGGAAAAGTCATTGATTGAGATGGAGACAATTTAATAGGGTAAGCAAAAGCTGTGCACACAAGCAAAGCAAAACAAGACCTTAATTCACTGCTTCCAATGGGCAGGCAGGTGTTCAGCCACCCCCAGGAGAGCAGAGCCCCACCACACATAATAGTGACTGGGGAAGTCAAATGCCATCAACTGCAAACATCCCCCCTGTCCTCCACTTTATCCCCTATCTTTACATACTGAGCATGGTAAGTTAATGTATGGAATATCACTTTGGTCAGTTTGAGTTTCCTGCCCTGGCTGTNGACAGTTTTCAGCACAAATCCAAAACACAGCCCCTCACTCTACTTAACCTCCAGCTCAACGAGCACACAGACTTAAATCAGCAAATGTTGGGGGGGAAGAATTTGCTTTACTAAGGACAAAAGGCCAGAAAGCCCATTGTCCAGAACATCTGCANAATATCACTTTGGTCAGTTTGAGTTTCCTGCCCTGGCTGTGTCTCCTGCCAACTTCCATGCACCCCCAAACTTTTCACCAATCAGGCTCAGCAATAGCAAAAATATCTCTATGTTATCAAGACGGTTTTCAGCACAAATCCAAAACACAGCCCCTCACTCTACTTAACCTCAGTTCAAACGAGCACACAGACTTAAATCAGCAAATGTTGGGGGGGAAGAATTTGCTTTACTAAGGACAAAAGGCCAGAAAGCCCATTGTCCAGAACATCTGCATGAAGCTGACCCTTTCATTAGTGTTAAAAAAAAAAAAAAAACACAACAAAAAACCCACCAACTTTACAGATGCTTGTATTATCAGGACTGTGCAACAGCTTACTTTGAGCACAAAATTGAGGCTGCATGCACTCTGGAAAAATGGCATGGGACATGTTATAGGTAAGCAGTGATGCAAAGTCTGGAGACTAATAGAAAACCAAATTGGGAAGAAGCCAAAAGTGACTTCTTTGGAAAATGTTGTGTTTGGGTCTTCAAGCTGTCTCTTAGTCCACCAGATTGTGCTAGGTGTTGACTTAGAAGGAGCTATTAGAAGACCCACATTTTACCTTAATAAGCATGTAAGAATAAGGTAACTTCTTTAAACTAATAGACGATGCTTCACATCAACAAAAGGATCAAGGCAGTGATTTCTCTTCCCCTTCATGTAAAAATGTAGAAATTGGTTCATCCTTCATAAAATTTCCTTTTTTCTGGAGCATATCTCTAGCACACTGACGAGACAACATCTGCCAACTTAAGCAGATATTTCACTTCCCACCATGGGTGGGACAGTGAATATTTAGGCCATTGTCTTAGAGAAGACTTTTTTCAGAATTAAACTATTTGCAGAAGAACCTCACAAAATATGTGAGTCACCCTGAATGAGTAGCAACAACAAACACCTATTGTGGCAACTAGAATCAGAGAAGAAAATGCAAAGTCCTGTTTTGTATTAGCTGCAAATAAGCCAGTATGTAATAGTCTTCAAAATCTGAATTGTTTTCTTTCCTTTGTTTTGACTAGATTTGTAATAAGGCAAACAGTATAACAAAAGTCAGAGCAGCGTTGCTAAAGCCAATCCTCTCTTTGGCCTAAAACAACAGTAATGTAGGCAAGAGAAGTATTTTACTCTTTCAGGTCATTTTGGAAACTAAACTGGGTGGCTGAGTCAAAGTTTAATTTTCTGAATATTGGTCACAAATTCAATGTGTTTGGTTTTGCCAGATGATAATGTGCTATACTCACCATGTTCAAAGTCAAGGCATAACATTGTTTAGTTTCTTCTATTTTATCTTTGTGATATGTACACAAATAGAGTTTAGCCTCTCACACTCAAACTGCAACACAATTTATGCAAGCCACTTATCTAGATTGCTGTGAAATAGTACTGTAAAATATGGTAAATATCATGTGAAAAACATTTTTGTGCTGCTTAGACACCAGACTTCAGTGAAAGCAGGGTTTGCTTGCCAATTTGCAGGGGAGTTAAATGGACTCAAAAAGGTGCTCTCTGTTCTTGCAATACCTAATTTTTCCATGTGTACTTTATACCCTGCCAGAAAACAACCAGGCATTAATGTTGCAATTAAGGAGAAAAATAGGTAACATTGGAGATTATGGGTAGCTAATGTTCTCACCGGTCTTTTGAGTGTCTCTTCCCATTGATAGGAAAGGAAATCTGGATTCCTAAACTTGCATTTCCTTAATTGCACCTAAGGCAGATGCCTAAAGTAAGCATAGTATATCATTAAGTAAATGTAATAACTGTATGTTAAATCCATTCCCACTTCAGTGTCTGTGCTTTTCCCTTTTCCTCTCTTTTTAAGGTAACCAAAAAAAAAAAAAAATCAAGCCTCAAGCCTTTTAGATGCTTAGTATTCAGCTAGATGTGAGATGTACAAGCTCTTTTTCCTACACCTTCACTTCCCTCTGTAAAGGCAGATTACACAAGTGGTAAACATATCCTTTCAAATCTGGTCCTCACATTTTACACATGTAACTGCAAACCAGAGCAATGATAATGATAGTGCTAAGCACCATTAGAGATACAGTATTTAATCCTGCAAAATGTTGACCACTCTTGACCTGATCTAGCAATACACTTAGAAAGATTTATGGCATTTCTCTTACATAAGTATAAGATTGCTATTAAAAGCTTTGCTGCATTGGGTGAAAATAAATAATGCCAAGATAAGGTTCATGTCAGCTAATTTTAGCCATTTAACAGTAAGATGTCAAACTGAAGATAATTGCCAAAACTCAGCCTGTTACTAAAGAGAGGAGGCATTTCCAGAGAGTGATTCAATTTCAGACATTTATTTATTAATTATTGAATTTTACCCATTCATTCCTCTCTTTCTCACTTTCTTGATGTAGAAAGCTTAGATGTTAGCTTAGACTACACACCTGAGTTTCCAAGAGTCAGAGTAATTCAGCAATAGTTACCTATTCCTGTCTGCAGAATTTGTAGTGATTCACCTTTAATCTAGGTGTTTAACAGACCATATTTAAAACATTAAGACTTATCAACTCACAATACTGATATAATGTGAGTACAAAGTTAAGACCTGCATCCCTCTTACCACTTGTAAGCAGAAACAGAAAATAAATGCTACCAGCCTCTTGAACTCTCTCTCTTTTTTTTTTTTTAAATATTACACAAGGGTGTAATCACTTGGCCACCAAATTGTCAGAGAGAAATAATTTGTCCTCTTCTTATCTGTTACTGAAGCTGCAGATTTCTGTCACACCCACAGTGATAAATTTATACCTAGTTCTCTGATGGAAAGAATTCAGGCAGTGAGAAGCAACTGCCTGTTAGGAGTGGAGCTCTTATCTAGATGTGGAGTCTCAGGTAAAAGTGAATTAGTCACTTGATGAGAAAAAAAAAAAAAGCACAGCATTTCAGTTCTTACACATTCAATATTTTTTTAACAAGTGGACCACATCTGAAGCTAAAGATTCTCAAAAAGGCAGCCACACAGCGTTGTGGAAAACTCTGTATTTGAGGTTTGCCAAAGACCACCTTGTGTGGTCTTGAGATCTCCTGAATGCTGATAAAAACCACAAAAAACCTGTGATAATATCTAATGTCTTTTTCTCTGGAAGTGCACTTAGTACTGAGAAGAAGAAATGGAAAGCTTGATCATAAGAAACTAGAATGAGTAAAATGTGAGTACAAGATGTAAAGTTTTGCATGGTACCTGGCTATATTTTTAATTTACAGGTAGTATCAATAAAATTTAACTTTTATCCCAACCTTGGCACAACATATTTTTAAGTGCAGTGAAGGCATTTTAATCATATATTCCCACAAGCTCAAGTTAACATATTCTAATAGTCTGTCAGTCCCATGGCAGTGACTGGATGTGCACATGGTCCCAGCCCATTGCAAACAGACAGCTTAACCAATCTTAATGGGTGACTTCTTATAAACCCAGTTTGCTTCACATTTGCAACAGGCCAGGGACACACTTGGAGCAGTCAGTCACTGCCAGTTCACTGAAAGGCAGTAGTATCTTGCAGTCCAGAAGGCAAATGGAATTAGAAGTGGGAGCCTGAAGAACTACTGACTCTTTCACCAGTGGATTTGGGGGGCGGAAATGGTAAGATTGTCCTCTTTACTACATTTTTCTTATTTTAGCTGGCAAATAATTACATTACAGTGTAAGTTTCAGCCACAGTTTGATTAAATTGTGTGAATCCACAGCCCAGTCTGCTGAAGGAATAATTCACACATGGTTAGTTACTAGGAAGAGTAACTCCTACCTGAGTAAAAAGGCTTCAGGAAAGCAATGTAATTGTATCCTTCAGCTTTTTTATTTTTTAATCATAGGATCCCCTCTGTTAAATCAAGACCAAAAATTGAAGTGCCATGTACCTTTTCTTTCTTCTGCTTCCCCCAGGCTTGGCAATATTTGAAATAATGTTTTCATTTGTAAAAAATTTGTGATTTTTTTCCCAAAAATTTGGGCTATATTTCTACAAATCATTGAAATTCACACATATTATTTCTTAATATAGGATTACAGTGGGGTTTCTTTTGTTTTCTAATTATTTGCATTGCCTCCAATTCTCTCTCTTAATCACACAGAAATGCATTTATTTGAAATAAATCTATTAGTGCACCTTTGTTTTCAAGAGCTGTATTTCTCATCTGATTGTTTATATATCTGATTTGAGCTTGGATACATGAATACTTGACACTTTTCCATTTAAGATCTTTGTACATTCCAATTTATTCATGGACATCAATTTAAATGTAATTTTCTTGTTAGCAGAAGTGACAAAATTGAAGTATACCCATCAAAAAAATTAAATGTACTAATTCTAAAATGTAATACACTACCCTGCAGACTGGTTTGCCCATATGGACCCAGAGGGGTCACCGGGGTTCCCTGTGAATGCAGGAGTCAGTGTGGGATGTAGGGCTGGGGCAGAAGTATCTGTTTACTTTACCTAGGAAATGGATTTGAAATATTCCTGGGAGGGCTTTCAGGATCTACCCAGATGAATGCGTTCCGTCTTGAAGACGGATAATGCTGATAACACACAGATGTTGTTTATTTGTAGAAACCCATTTCTTAGATTTTAGAAATATCAGGGGTATACTGAGGAAAAAAAATTTCCAGTGTGGTGCAGCCTACCCTTGGTAACAAGGCTTTTGATCCCTTCCATAAGTTGCAATCCCAACAAGTGACTCATAGAGAGTCTAAAGCAACTAGAACCATGCAAAATTGCTTTATTTGAATGGCCAAGAGATTCTGGGAAAAGGCATCTCTGGAAACTACTTAACAGCCACAAAGCCCACATACCATCTAGGAAAACTTCCAACAGCTCATGGGTTAGATCTTCAGCTGATGTCAAAACGTGTCCCCGTAACATTGTAGCCTTGGGACAGTTGAAGTAGGTCACCACAAAACCCCATTTACACCAAAATCCTGTCTCCAGTGGCAACCACAAGTCAGTGTCTAAGGAAGAGTGTGAGAACAAGGAAAACAGAAGATACATCACTGAAATGCATTCTCATCCCCGAGTAATTTTCAAATAAAAGTAAATTAGTTTTCCAAAGAACAGCATGGGTATGTTGTTGGTTTCAGTTTGGGTTTGTGTTTTGTTTTTTTTAGTTTGGTACTATTTCTTAGCCATGAGCTTGTCCAGTTTCCTTTTAATGCTCTGTAAACTTTTAGTATTCACAACATCATGTGGTAAGCAGTTCCCAAGTTGAAGTATTTCATGAAGAACAATAATTGTGTTCTTTGTTTCTCATCTATGTCTCTTAACCTAGAGACAAGAACATGGAAAATTGTGGCCGTCCATTGAGATTTTTCACAGTGAAATTCATTAAGAAAGTACTAAGCTTTGCAGCTGTTTCATCACTGTTGAGCAGTGCTTTTTTTGGGTTTTTTTGTACTGATGCTGCTTGTGCCCCCTCCCAAGGGGCAGCAGGGGTCAGTTCCCAGCTCTCCCACAACCTGTCTCTGCACCCTCTTGGGCTCTGACCTTATCCACACAACCAAGTGTTAAAAGTACTGACAGTTTAATCCTTTGTGCTTAATCTCCACATTCTTAACAATAGTTTGCTCCCCCCATCCTTTGCTTATCTTGTATATGTACACAGGATGGTTCACCAGAAGTGAGTCTGCTTGTTTCCTAATATACATAGACCCCAAAACCAGAGGAAAGACAAATAAACTTTTAGGTTGACTTTAAAATCATAGAACTTAAATGAAAAAGTAAAAAAAATCTGTCTATTCCTTTCTATTCTGCATCTGGTTATGAAGTTCTAAGGTTTTCCTTCACTGTTAAGTGGATTAGATTCTTCCTTTATTAAGCAATAGGAGAGTCTCTCATATGGCACAAGACACATGGGAGAAAAGAAGGCTTGAAGAATACTAGTAATCTTGAAAGACATAATCAAATCATGAATATCACTAACTTCAATCACTGTTTCTTTACACAATTACTATGTATTGTTTTTGCTGTTTTATTTTTGATCATTGCTGGTCTCAGGAGTATTATGCTTCTGAGGAAAAGAAACTGGAAGAACAAAGTGCACTTGTGTGTCTGCAAGTAATTTTCTCCTTGGTCAAGTTGTATGCATGATCATTTTACTTGCAAGAGCTTATCTCATATCCCACACTAGGAAATTCAAGAGCATTTGTTTTGAGAGTATTTCAGATGACCACAGCGGTGTGTCAAGGTGTTATCAGGGTCAGAGTAAAGAATCTGGGAATGTGCCCCAAGTACATTTTTCAAGATAAGCACTTCTTTATGTCTTCTCTTAAGCCAAAAACGCTAAAGCTTTGAGAATGAATTGGGGTCTGTTCAGAGACTCATTGACTTCCAACAGAAATGGAATTAATCTTCTATCATGTCAAATTTGCATTTCTGAATTCAGATCAACAAACATGGTTTCCATCATTTTATCTTTCCCTTAACAGATAAAAACAGAGCAGTGAAAGAGTTCTCAAGACATCACTGACTGAAACTGTCCCCCACAGGTGATTGTTTATTCTGTCTTTGCAGATCCCAATGAGGAAGAAACTGCAGTATCCCTTGGTCATCTGATGCTACTCATTGACCATACACTGCTAAGTGAAGCACACTTTTGCTGAAAAACACTCTCAATTTGGTAATTTGGTAAATGAGATCTGCTTATAAGGAATCAGATCTTTCTTAATAAAGACATTGTTCATCAAGGCTCTTATTGTAATGCCTCCATCAGGGCTAAACCGATTGGGCTGTCATGTTTTTTTTTATATCTAACACAGATTTTTTTCCTATCTCAAAGCTGAAGACTTTTAATATCCTAAAAAGTGCTGATTTAAAAGAAGCGTGGATTACTCTGCATTATACTGTCTACTTTTCAAGTATGTAGCTTGAGGAACTAGAGTTTTTCTAACTTTTCTTCCTAACATACCCTTACTCAACCAAGGCTCTTAATAAACCAACACATTTATGACCTTCACAGTGTGGCAGCACAGAAAAGCCGTGAGGACAAAAAGCCCACTCCTCATGGGTGCAACCTTCAGAGCTCCACGAACACCAGGGAGGCGAGCCCCTTCATGGTGCCCAGCCTGCAGAACCCCGTTGCACCTTTCCTCAGCACCAAGGATTTTCATGGCATTTGAAACCTTTTGCTAGCTAAATGCAGAAGGGAAAAACGTTTAGAAATAACCAGCTAGAAAACTATGTAACAAATGCAGCTGTAGTGAGGAATAATGTTTGTTGGCATTCCCTGAACATATTGCAGATCATTTACAGGTCTCAGCAAAATTCCTACAGAGCGCCAGGCCCAGGGAGTGAATTAATGTGCTTCACGCTGGTGAAGCCATTTTCTTTAAACAAAATGCAAAGTTTAGGAACTGCATGAACTTTCCAAACGGCATTTTCTCCTTATCTGGAGAAGAAGCAGTAACCAATTAATCATTTCTATTTAGTTATTCTTAGCTTTTTCTAATTTCTTTCAGCTCCAATGTCGTTGAGCAATTCCTAAATGTATTTTAGGTCTGTTACCCAAATTGCTGTCCTTGAGTTGCTTACCACAGTTCCTGACTGCCATCTAATTTTTTTTCCTTGTAATTTGCATGTGATACGTCTGTAATCTGGCAGCTTGTACTCTATCCAATAGCAAGGCATGTTGCAAAAGCCTGTTGTTATTTTTGTCCAGCTTAGCAAAGTTATTCGAGGAACTTTCAGTGCCTTAATATCAAATTGTTATCTAGGTATCTGTTAAAAGGGAACAGTGTTTCCTGACTGATTCTACAGCCTATGGATTCTACTTTATTTGTCATAAATAGCTTGTTTCTGCTCATGTAAAAGAGTTCCTCAGACCAACTGGAATAATAATGTGGCATGCAGCTACAGTCCAAGCCGCCAGCCAACCAGAGCATGATTCTTTATCATAGTTTTGCATTGTTCTGCTAACTGCATGATGCCAAAAAATAATAATAATAAAGAGAAATCCTTTGTTCCCTTTCACTAACCTAGAAGGTCACAAAACAGACAGTTCCTTCTTGATTACACTAAATAAATAAAAGCCTGATTCATAGAGGGGAAACAATCATCTGCCAACTGCCAAATCCTACAAAGGGTAAATCTGTTTTTACTTTGTGAGCCAGATTGATGAGTCACCGAGGCTATGACTAATACCAGCAAGAATTAAAATGTACCCAAAAATATAACCTCCCTTTGTACTACACAAGGGTACCTCAGCAGCAGATCCTGTTCCAACAAGTTTTGGTGGGGAGCAGGGACATCCCCAACATTTGCTCTTCAGAACCATGGGCCTCCCTATCACAGCTACTGACATATATTTGCTTTATTCACAGGCATAAATTCAGCAAGGGCGATGAATAATTAGATTCTTCATTTGGCAAATTAGCCGCTATGGAAATAAACACCCACCTCTCCTCCCTCCTCCCTGCCCTGGGCGAGCTGCCTTCAGAACATGCCATAACCAGAGGTTCCTCCCAGAGCTCAGCGACATGCACTTGGATGCAGACAGGAGGGTTTTCAATAGGAAAACCTGAGCAGGCTGGTTCAGAGAAAGACAGAGGTAAAGACTGGGGTCTTCTTGGGACATGTACACTTCGAGAAGCTTGAGAAAACAGGATGAAATGAACTGGTCACTTAGTATTTTGAAAATTATGTAAGAAAAAGGTTACAACAATGACAGCAAGAATAAAAAGGGCTTATACATTCATTTAATTTCTTTAAATGGGAGAATTTGCAAGTACATTACAGTCACTGACAACATTCCTGTTGCTTGTAACTGGGCCAGAATTTCACCAATTGCACTTATCCCCTAAATGCATGTTTTAGTAACTCATGAAACTATCTAACGCTGTAAGACTTTTGGTTTTAGGTATAGCTCTTTCTACTGAGACACATCACAATCCAATAGAAACTGTCTTCAAAGAGAAAAGGAAAATATTTGTCATTCCTTAATTCAGCAATGCTATGTTTTATTCCAAAATTAACTCTCCTGCATCTTCAGCCATAAATGCTCAGAGCCCATGGATAATCCTTAAAAATTACACAAAAGAGTCTCCTAAAGTGAACTAATATGAAATAAGGAAAAAATAGCTGTTGCCTACGGATGAAAGTAATTGTCAGTTCTCGGGTAAACATGTATATTGTCAGCCTGGCATTTGGGACCCTTTGGAGCAAGACCTACCATGGACCTGAGCCCCTATATTTGGAGGTCGTTAATTAATTAAAAAACCTGCAATATCACCATATACTAAATCTCCAGTCACCTGATTAGAAATAATTTTGGATATCATGTTCCAATGAGAAAGAGAAAGAATGACACTGTACTCAAACACTGAATCATTAACAGGGAAGAATGAAAATACCTGCACACTTTTTTAGGCCTAACATGAATCTAAACAGCAGAATAGCTTCAACAGACTGGAACAAGTGCAATTGATACTCAAAGCTGGTTAGAGCAGGGACGTTTATGCTTTCTACTGCACTGTAAGTGAATGCATTTGGAGAGCAAGGTTACCATGCTGAACTGAAAAATAATATCCTATTTTTACTGAATTTTATTTGGTTTTATTTAAAATGCCATAAATATTCATTTTTCTAATCCAACAATTTATTTACTTTTATTTAAACATTTTCAATTAATTTTATTTTTATTACCATTTAAAGCATGAGCATGTTAAAGATAGTGGCATTTTGTCATTAAATTTTGTAATTTAGCCTTTGGAGAAAAAAATTTGCACAGCTGCATATATTTGCTAGATTTGTCTTGAGTCACTTTTGTAGAGAACCCAGAAAATTAATATTAAAACTATTTTATATTTTTTTAATCCTTTGATCTGAAGAGTAACAGAAATGGGGTTACAAAGTAGATAATTCCACTTTTTTACTACAATTTCAACCTTTCACATTCAGTTATTGCAACAATGACAACTGGATATATAATGAAATATAAAGAAATATGAAAAAAACCTCAGAAATATATTTGGCCTATGTGGTCGTGAAAAGGCAGGGGGAGTTCAGATATTAAACCCACCTGCCTTCCCAGCATTAGTTTAGATCTAAATACCTACCTTTTTTTCCTGATGGTTCCATCAGAACAAATTAGCATTTATCCCTTGGGAGAGCAGGGTTATAAACTGCAGTTATATTCCTGTCTATGAAACCTCTGAATAATACATGTAATTTGTGACTCATATGTCAAGAATCCCAATTCAATGTATCTATCTGCAGTACTAAACATTCTAATTTTTTTAATAAATGACTGAAATGCTGTTAATCAGTCATTTAACAGTTATAAAATTCTCATAAGGACAAAAGATTTTATATATATATATATATATGGATAGATAGATAGATAGATAGATAGATATAGATATGCAGATATACAGATATATAGATATATATACACAAACCTGTAGAGATGGAGGAGGGAAGTCAGTGAACTGGGGCTGAGTCTGTTTCAAAATCCTTCCCTGACCTTGTGTAAATGGCCAATTTTTCTGTACCTCAGTTTTCCAGTTACAATAAGCTTATAATAATTTTCTGCCTTGGAGAAGTGTTGTGATGACAAACCATAATCATTTGAGGGGTTTACGTATACAATGATGGAGTCATAAAAATAAGTAGGTAGATAAATAAAATAAAAATAAGTAGGTAGATAAAGGTGATTCACTGGCTGAAATAAAATTATGCTTGTTAAATTAATTTCAAATTTCATCTTCTTGTCTGTATATAGAGATCTATGGTATGGGAAATAAACCATGGGTTTACTGCTGACCTCAAGAGAAATAGTTGAAGTCGTTTTCTGGCTTCCACTATTTTGTTCGTCTTTCTTTCTTGATCTCAATCACTTGACTTAATTTTTCCATGTCTCTTTGAAAATTTCAAAATTGTTTCCATCCCATCTTCTTCCAAAATAAATATCTGGACAGATATGTGGGCATGGGCTGCTCAGAGAGCAGGGTGACAGAGTAGAATGGAGCACATCAAGGCTGTGAGTCTTTAAAGGAGCAGGGCTGTGCCACAAACTCAGTCATTGTGTTTGCAGAGTCAAGATGACAGATGCACAGAGGAATCTGAATTGAACTTAGAAAAGACCTAGGAGTGTGGAAAGATAGAACCCAAAATGCCAGTAACAGATAATGTTGTATCCATGGTGACATACTTCCATGTTACCTACAGTGAGGAATAAAGTATAGGGTTTAGAATTTTTTGGCTACTATTTGTGTCAGCTATTAGAAGCCTCTAAAGCCCTGCACTGTAAATTCAGATAATGCACAAGGCTGGAGAGCTTCAAGCTCTATGCTGAACTCAGCACCTGAATACCACTGAGTTTCCGTGGTTGAGAAGCCCCCAGCTTCCATCAGGATGAAGCAAACAGAAAGCAATGCATGCAACCGATGTCTAAAGAAGAAGAGCAGGAGAGCACTGTGGATCAAGGGAAGCTGAGGAGTGAACTCTGTCTATAATGACCAGAGAGAAGCAGCCTAGAGGTTAATAAAAGCAGCTTAATGGTTTCTTTGCAGCAAGCTTGAGAAGGTTACTGCAGCAGATATAAAGGAAAAAGAAAAAACAAATGAGGACACACATAAAACAAAACACAAAGAAAACAAAACAAAACAAAACAAAAAACCCAAACAAAACAAAACAAAAAAAAAACACACTGAAATCATGCCGAACTAAAATTTAGCTAGAATAGTCTTCCCTCTGCAGAACTGTAAATTGCACCTCTCTGTGTGTGACACAGCAAGGCCCCAGAAACCTTAATAAAACCCCATGATCTGAGAGGATAGCTTGGAATAACATTCACTAGTGGTAACAGTATAAAATGTACAGCAAGCACTGAACTGATTGACTGATTTCTTGTTGGTACAAGGTTTTGTCCAAGCCAAGAGAGGTTGTAAAGGTGACAAGCTTTTATGTTCTTCAAGCTTTGTGTGGTGGTGCTACAGAGACTTTGAGAACTGCCTTCAAGACAGAGAGAGGGCAAGGTGCAGGGAGGCAGCAACAGTACTGCTATCGTGCATATAACAGCCTAAGCGGATGAGAAAAACGCTGTCTTAGCATTCTGTGAATATCTCCCACGAAGGAGAAGGATAAAGTTTCAAGTGTCTTTCTCTTGGTGCTTTCATTACTCCCTTGCCTTTGAACACTACGTCGAGACAAGAGGGATGCTTAGGGAATGAAAACTTTTGGGATGCTTAGGAAATGAAAATGGCACGGAAAGGGGAAAATACAGTGTGGCATATCAGTTTCCTGGCTTGGGCAAATGAAACAGAAACAAGGTAACATTAGCCTTCTGAATTGCTCTATATCATGAAGTTGTGAACTTGCAAGGCAAATGAAAAGAAAGGCAACAAAATGAAGAGCTGTATCTGTTATGAATATGAGAGAGTTTAAATGGGTTTTTAGCTTTCTTGGAGTGGCCTGCACTCCAAAACCACGTGTTCTCTCTAGTTCTTTAATAATGATTGAACAGGATTATTACAATATGGATTGATTCATTGTAATAGTCACAAGAAAACACATATAAGACCAGAATTTAAACAGAATTACTTACTACACAGGATAAACAAAGATACTACTAGTATGTATACATATATATATATATATATATAGTACACAATAAAAAGGTACCTATAGCAAAGAAATAGTAAGGTTAGGAATTAATGTAACTTACCAATTTTTTCCTCTCAACTTCCAGAAGAGAAGCAAGCAAAAGCACCAATGTTCTCTCCTTTTGGAGAGAACAGTTTGTACACTCTGAAGAGTATACAAATGATTGTCTGATTTTTGGAGCTTACAGTGGTCTTTTATGTCGTAAAATCCTGTGTCTGTCATTCACAAGATTCAGCTTATCTGTGTATATTCTGCCTTCCCAGCAAAGAGCTCACAGCTGGCGCCAAGAAATTTAGGGGGAGATGGTCCCCTAATCTTCGCATCAGCAGATAAGATTTGGCGGCAGAGGTGGGGGTGGACACCATCCTGCTACAGTATCAACTTAGATGAAGGTTCTAGCCATATGTCCTTATTGTGTTCTTAAAAGAATTAAAAGAAAGACTGTTTTGTGAGAAAAGAACGTTTCTACAAATGTAGTGAAGAAACTAGAATCAACATGATGCCAAACTGAATCAAACTACTTATATAAGCAACCATTATATGTGATTAATTTTTTGGTACCATAACAGAAGTGGGATGAAAGTTAAAGAACATTCAGAGTAAGAATAGAGCTGTAGCAGTAGGCAAAGACAGTGGAAAAGAATATGAGATATTCAAAGCAAAGTCTACATGTGAGCAAACATGAAAATTGCAAATGTATCACAAGGGGTCATTTGAATGGACACTACCAAAAGCACAGTGTGGAAAAACTAAAGGAGACCACAGACCACACTGAAGGGAAAAAGAAAAAAGCAGCAGAGGTTTCTGAGTTGAAATTTCCATGTCCAGTACTGTTTTATTGTATGTCAGGAAAACAGACTGATTAATAAGGTTCATATCAGGGCCTGGCATAAGCAGAGGGCAGTGGCAAGGAAAAAAAATGGAAATCATAAAGCAAACAGAAGGAGCAGCAGCAGCAGATATGAAATACTAGCAATTTGCCTTAAGCAATACTCAAGCAAAGAAAGTGCAGTTATTTAAAGCCAACTTTGAATAATATGATAACAAGGCCAATTACTAATAGAATAAAATAAACTTACATATTACTGTTGTTACTGCTATTTTTTATTGGGCTGACTTCTACCAAGTATATTTTTCTGCTTGATATTGGGTTTCTGCAAATTTGATCCCTAATATTATTTTCAAGCGTGTGAGTTCAGATTCTAGTGGCACAGGAAGAAGAGCAGATCCTGAGCATTTTTCTGCTTTTCACTCTGACAAGCACTTGTAAGAATGAAGACAAGCTCTGAACAAGGGCAAGCTACTGCTGTGGGAAGAAGCTTGGTTACAGGCTTCTGCAGGGGAAGCATGGCATTATTATTGGAGCCATGTATGTTCAAAAACCACATCTGTACAGCAGAAATAGCCAGGATGCAAGAGGTGAGCAAGCAATTAGAATGTGGCATGGGGGGAAAAGGCCACAGGAGGCTTCTTTTAGAGCAGCTGTATAATTTAAAGAGAGAAAACTGGCCTCTTTTGTTCCTTACTGACTTCAGGATAATGGGATTTTTCATGCATTCTTTGCAACCAAACCAGATGTCCATTGTGAGGTATCTTACTTTCCAAAGGCAATAACCTAGAGAGATCTCTAAATACTCATGTCAACTTTGGAGCAATATAATTTATTGGCCCAAATGCTGCATGTAATGCTGCAAAACATTGTATAAACACCTGAGAAGACCATCTACATGGAATTCATGCTCTGCTGATACCTTAGGTTTTAACCCTTATATTTTTTCAAATTCTGTATTGCCTGAGATGTTTTATAGCCTGTTAGCTGCTGTTCTCTCATGCTAAGATAGACATAACAGTGCCTCTCTGGGCTTGTTCTTCAAGGACACACAGACTGCCCAGGCCCAAGCTCCTAAAGGGCAGGGGGGGAGGCAGAGAGGGGAGGGAGGGGGGGAAAGCTAAGGGAGCTAGGGAGAAATTGCAAAGTTTTCATTGGTGAATTTATGCTGATATGAAAATGGACCAAACCTATAAAGGTGTGGAAAACTCGTGACTTGCTGTCCATTTTGGGTGATGCCCCTAGGGGGGCTCTGTCTGCCCTAAATGTACCTTTGAAGGCCTTTCAAATAAATACCTGCCTTTATTCCCTTACTCCTGTCTAGTCTCTGTTTCTAGGTCAGCCTTTCAAGGCAACACAGCAAGGAACAATTTTCAGCAGATTGTGTTCAGTTTTAACAGCATCATGCCAGTTTTTGTGGGAACTGACAGTTAAATCTGAACATATTCAGCATGTACCCGTGAGAATCTTAGCATAACAACAAAGCAAGAATCCAAAATGGCAGAGCAAAGAATGTCCACTTGCAAGCAGGACGTTGTTTTCTTCTAAAGTGTGTATCAGTTGTGCCTAACCAATAATGTGTAATGTGGTAACTTAGAAGCCAATGTAAGAGTAATACAAATAGCAACAGTATGCTATAAGAGGGGCTGTAATTAATTAATAAATGGAGATTTTTGGGTTTATGCTCATGGAAAAATGTTGTGTTGTCCATCTCTACTTGAGACAAGTTTTGAAGACGGTTTATAAATTCTGTTATGAGGGCTCAGCCTCTGCCCACTATAAACCATGGACTTATACCAAAATCAAGGAAATAATCTGGAGTTCCTGATTAATGGGAATCATGTTTCAATAATTTTTTTCATTTGTGTAAGCCACTGGTGCATGTGTGTGTAACTGCTCCCAAATAACAGAGTGTGTGAGCCTCAAAAATTATTAATTTACCAGCTCTTTAGTGTAAGGAATAAAGATTTCTGTCTTTAGTTGAGAGACATGGGTTTCTTTGCTGATGCTAAGATAAGATTCATACAGCTCTGTCTGTAATCTAATGTTCTCTTTGCAGAGGAGAACAACAAATCACTGGAGATGGATTATACATGAAAAACCAGAGCCTTCACCCTATTATGAAGAGTATTCTGAAGAATGAGCCTTGTCACAAGTGCTTCACAGAAATCTTGCCCAGATGGAAAATGATACTGACAGTCTTTTGCCACTCTTTGAAGAACTTTGTTCTTTATGCGCTTTATTTCAATAATCTCTAAATGTGAATACAGCCATGCACAGGCAGTCTGAGGCATACAGTTGCCCACATATTGTGTGGAGAAGAGCAAAATTAGGTGCTGATCAAAAAAAGACAACATGAAGTGCAGAAGTAAATATTCTGCAAAGGAAGCACACTGCAGTGTGGGAATCCCAGCAACAGTTTTTATTCTTTGCCTTCACTTTCAAGATATTATTGGATTTTTGGTGGAGGCAGACTTTCCCCCAGTCTCACCATGTGCTTTCCGTTCCGTTTCAGAACAAGAGAGATTCAAACCTTGGCGAAAAAAGGAAAGTGCAAGAGCTTAGACAACAATGAAAACTTTTATTCGAGGTGAAGAAATAAAATAGGCTCAACTGCTTTGCTATTTGCTGTAAAATTCTGGCCCAAGTATTTTTCCTATTAGTCCATCTGGCAGCCTTCACTAACCATTCCTACACCTTGACTCAGCCAGCAAGGGTGAGTCAGCGACCCACAGAGCAAGAACATGAGCGAGGAGCTGAGCGCGTACCAAGTGCACTTGTAGCCAGAATTGAACCAAAACCAGGCTGAAAAGAAAAGCTGTTCACCTAACATGGTCTTCTCATTTCAGCTAATTTATACATCCCTGTGGGAAGAGCTCTACCTCTGAGTCAGCAGAATGCCTTAAGCATAGTTCACCAGAGAAGCCCTGCTGTGGTGACCCAGCCCACCTTGGGACTGAGTGACATCCATTGTGTGGATTTCCCCACCCAGGACTCTGACCCTGAGGGTGGATCTTAGGGTGAGACCAAGGTTTAAGGCTACTCCCCACTGGGTGTCCATCTAGCAGCATCTCCTGCTCTGCTTCTAGAAACCTCTCTGTTCCCGTAGTGCTATTGGTTTAGACTGCTATGTTTATTCATGGGTGTCATTGCTTATGTATTGAGCTCTGGAAAGTTCTGTTCAGTTCAGTTCCCCATTGGTTGATTCAAATATGTTTCTCCCCTAACCCTTTGTGATTTGTTCCCTGTCACCCCTCGTCTTTCCCTTACTGGTTTATCCCTTTGTTCCTCCCCTTCCCCACCCCCGTTTCAAAAGGGGCTGTAACTGCTCCCCAGGGCTCTTCTCCTTTGTCCCCCCCTATTTCGACTGGAACTCTGCCCCTCGGGGCTAAAATAAAGTCAGGATTACAGACAAGGAAAGAGTCCTTCTTTCTTCCTTCACCCATGCCTGTTGCCTAGCAACACCTTGCAGCAGCCAGCCTTCGAACTGAGCTACTTGCAGGCAGCACTGACGGCTGCTGACAGGACTCTGATTGCCACGCTGCCGGGGCATCAGAACTTGTTGCCTGCCGGGCCACCAGGTGGCTTGTGGTCAGCGCAACAAAGCCCTATTTAACAACTGAAAAATACACACAGGTATTAGAAAATAGTATATATAAGAGTGATTGTGGAAGTTGTGTGGTTGGGGACCACATGAAGAACTGGAGAAGGAAGAATGGTTCTCTTCTCCTAATTGATGTATGGATTATAAACCAGCAGCCAGTACAGCCAGACTTGACGTCAGTGAGGGCCTGAGCTGCTGGTGTCAGGACTATATCATGAGCTATCTCCTCTGCTCTCTGGCCAGTGGTGGGACAGTCATAACGAAAACTCCTTCCAGCTCTCTCTCAACTGTCAGAAAGTGAGTTCAGCCGGTGATCTGCATTTCCTGCACTCATCTCTGACCATGGTTACTTGTCAAATCATGTATTAGTCAGATCACATCCTCCACGAGAAACAGCTGTTGCTGCTTCATTGCTGCCACTTGCAACAGCTTGGAATGTAGCACTCACTCACAAGGTACCACTACATTCAGGATTTTTAACAACGACACCACAAGGAGTTTCAATAGAATTATAAAAATTCCATGAGATGATTACAATTAATCTCAAGAGCCAGGTGTTGATATATATTTCTTAAGGACAGATGCATTGTTTCTTTCCAGGTCCCATAGTATACTATGTCCTCTACCAGATTGCAACATATATATTCAAATTATAGTGTAATTCATGGCAAAGAAATACAATCAAAAGGGACAAGTAGCAACAGCAGCAGCTGAATTAATAAAGCTCTAATTACAGGTATCAGAAAAAATTTTAAGGGAAACATCCTAGCATCTAGTGATAGAAAATTTATGTATTTTGGAAACTACACCATTTGATTTATTTGTATTTTAGCTTTCTCCACTGGTCTACCTTTCTCTAATTAATTCATTTTCTTGTTCCCAAACTTTCTCAGCCCTACACAGCAAATCATTCTGTCAGTAAAAGCATATGTTGTTAAATGCACATAATGCTGCATCTCTTCTGTGAAAATAATCCAAAGTAGAGAGTATCCCATTACTTTCCAATCTTTTTGAGGTGCTTTCATTTGGCAGAAAAAAAACAGAATTACTTTTTCATATTATCTCCTTGCATTCTTAAAATATATGAAATTGCAGATGTTGATTTTCCCTGTGTCTCTATCCTCATTTTTCATTCCACCAACCCTCCTCATCACATGAGAGTGGAGGATTTTGGGATCTCATTTAGCACATCCTTACTCTCTTCATTCATTTATCCCAACAATTTTACATTTGAACTGCAAGGCCTGTATCTGTTTCCCAGAGAGGTTTCCCTGGAGCTCATAAAAGCAGAGTATTGACAAGCAGCATTCCTCCTTACATGGGCCATGAACATCTTTCATTTTCTGCTGCTTGTGTCCTTGGTGGTCTTGATTCCCAGCACTTTCTAAGCAGGAAAGCTTTGGCCTGTTAGAAAGAGATCTCACACATCTCCTGTGTGCCTCAGTGCCATCACCACCTTCCTCTGTCCATTCTGTGTTGCCCTGAGTTTCGCAGTTCCTGATGTTTTCATTCTTCTGTAACTGTTTCTCATGCATTCTCTGTAAACATAACCATGTTTTTGTAACGGTAGTCTATTATTTACATTCCTTTCTCCTGGCAGAAGTTGGATGGATATTTCCTTTGACCAGTGTGATTGAGGGGCAGCGAGTTCTCCCTCCAATCCACTGTGGTTTCTAAGAGACATATAAAATAAAGTTGGGCCAGTTCGGCCCCACTACTTCTTTGCTCTCTCTTCAGCAGGTGTCTGTGTCCTTCTTTTGTGGCAGAGGCAACAATTCTGGATAGGGTACATGGCCCTGCTGCCTGAGACAGGGCTTAAATAGAAGGAAGCTTCCTTAGTCCTCCTACAAACAGATTCTTCCCATAGTAAGTCACAGGCATATACGGAAAGCCTTTCCACTTCCTGGGCCCAGTCCCTGAGGCCCCTTTCTTCCTTTGGATATGGCTTACAGGGCTTTTGGCAACACCTCAGGTTTCCATCAGCCCCTCCAGCTCACCACGATCAGGACAAAGGACCTGAATATCTACTGACCAAGGCTTCCCTGAAGGCAGGGCAGTGCCTTCCTGCCTGGGTATTTCCAACATGTGAGCAAAGCACTCTAGAAGGGCAGTGCCAGTGTACCTCCCACTCAAACCTCACCTCAAGGACACTGGATGGAGATGGAAAGGACAAAGGGACAGCCTTTTCCCTAAGCAGATCTATAAATCCTGGTCATACCAGAGGAGAGATAATGTTTCACTTTTCCACCAAAGAGAACCGTTTTTATTGAGAGATAAATATTTTTTACAGCTCTGAAAGGGCAAACCCTGCAACATTTTAATTTTCCTCTTTTTCATTAAATCTCCTCCACTTTCTGATCACACTGCAAATGAAGAGAAAAAAGAAGACATTAGTAAACATTCTTTTTAAACAAAATGCAATTTCCTCTCATGTCAAAATGAAAAATAATCTGTGTAACTTCAGGTGTTTGGAGGCCTTTCTATTGGAAAACGTCTTTTCCTTGCATTAGCTAATTCAAGAGAACCTTCTAAATAGTCCTCCAGAGACACCAGTTCCCTTTTATTAGCATTCATCTATCTTTTATGGCTTTGCTCTCATGGAAGATTAATAGCTGCAAAGGTCACAGGCCATTGTGAACATTTAGTCTGACCTGCACAGCATAGGCTATCAAATTTTACCCAGTAATTCTTGCACCAAATCCCATTAATTGGAGATAAAGTATCATATATCTTTTAGTAAGAAATGTTTTCCTGATTTAAGGCAGCAGATTATGGGAAGCCTGCTCCAGATATTTGTTCCACAATTTATTTACCCTGAACTGCAAATTTTCACTAGAGCTGATTAGGATTTTTTTCAATGAAATATTTTACACTGAAGAAATGTGGATATTATAAAAGGAGTGTAGTACTTGAGATTTATTTCACCATTTTAATTCTACAAATGAAAAACAACAACAACCAAAAAAAAAAGATCAGAAATTGTCATATTCCTCAACACATTAGACTCCTTTCTGGATGTTCCTCTTTCCTCAATATCAGGACAGTTGGGGAACCAGGCTACTCATATCACCTGTGTAGTGCCAGGCAGTGGCAATGCCTCTCATGACGTCTCAGCTAGACCAGATGTTCTCAGACACACTGAGCTGGGAACCCCATCCTCATCAGTGCATGTTCCCAAATACCAGCAAAACCCCATGATTTTTATCAGGTTTGTGGTCCTACTTGAAAGTGCCACAAATCCCATTTGTGCCTCCTGTGTTTGGAATATGGCTTTGGCCTCAGGAAACTCATCCATTGCTTTCAAATAAACTACACAAAATAAATTAATCTGGCAAAAGGTTGTATGCTCAGAGGGGCAATCTGTTAACTTCTTGGAGAAGGGTTTGATATCCGCCTGTCGACAGATCAATGGCAAGCCAGAGAGCCTCTGGTGATGGACAGCCTGAGATGCACAGATTAGTTTGACCTGCAAAATAGCGTAATAGAGAGACACTGAACTGATGATAGCACAGTCATGGATTTGGATTTTTTTGCTTTTCTGTCATTTCCCAACAGATTCCCTTTCCCATGGATTGAAATTCAGTAACAGGAGTTTATCAGAGTGGCTCTGACATGCTTTTCTAACAAATTTCTTCCTTGTCCATAGCATAAACCATAGTTCTCTAGATATAACAAGCTGAAAGACTTAAAAGACACTTTTTTTCTAACAGATAATTAATTTCTATAAGCCGTTTCAAAATAAAAAAAAAGGGGGTTGCCTCAAATGCTTTTTTTTTAAATAGCATAATTTCCTCATTTAAAATAATATATTTTGTTTGCATATTTTTTACTTTTAATTTTGTAAATAAACTTTTATATATAGTCAATAATACAAAATACTTTTTCAAAGCAATATGTCAAGCAGCTTTGCACTGAAACATTTTTTTATTGAAAAAATTATAAACTTTTAGTTTATGCAGCGATGTCAAATTTCCCAATATTACAATCACAATTTCTGACCTCACTATGACTGTATTTATGTATTGGTAGTAGAAACTTGGACAACATAAATCTCACAAAATGTTACTGTGGTAGACAATAACAGAAGTCAGTTCCTCAGATGCTTGCTCAGAGACTTCTTGGACAGGCATGAGAACTCAAGAACACTCTTCACCTCTCCCCATCGTACAAGGATCTCAGGGCAAGTGTTCTGTGCTCATTGGTTGGCAGAGAGAGAATGAGTCCAGGTCCAAGTGCCTGGTAACACAGGATGCAACAGCAGAATGAGACACAGAACCTGTGGGTTCAGGAACACAGGCAAAATATCAGAAAATTCACATTTAAAAATACCAACTTATATCAGTTTTAACCAATGCTTCTTTTTGCCACTTTATGGAATTTTGTTTTTCTTCTTTCTCTGGTAATAAAACATTAAGAAACCAAAGACTTTGTGAAGTGCTGTGAAAACATGATAAATGAAAGTATCATGCCAAAAGCGTTCATAGCTCAATCATACAGAGCACAAGCAGATTATAAATGATGACAGCAAGACCAGAAGAGTGAGGTCTGGTGAGCTAGTAAATACATTTTGGTTACAGCCATGAACATACCAGACTTGTTTAGCCTTTCAGGTACATTGGATCCTCAAATGACTTTGAATGGGAATATTCCTTTATGACACTGGTGTCACTAACAAGAAAACTGTGTTCACTGTTTTTTAGGCTGGAAGATAGGAGGTGATTCTTGCAGATGTCAAGCAATGGTGACCAAATGGTGAGCAAAACTGAACACTGAAATTAATTCTCTGACATGCTGAAAATTGCTAGGATAAACCTTCCATTCAGCAACGGATTTTTTTTTCTGTATCCGATACTTTAACGGCTATTATACTGGGCACATTCTCACTGTCTATTGTTAAATTTGAATAGTTGTTACAAATACAAGCATTTTCAAGACCTTCCTGAGTTTGGGCAGTACAATTTTTTCCCCTTTTGTAAAATGAGTTCTCTGAATCTTTTCATGGTGCTTATTGTCTTGACTTTTTAGCATCCTGTTTGAAAACAGTAAATGGTTAGACTTCATGCCCCTTAAAACTTAAAACTTGCCATTCATGTATGTGTGCTGTGGGATCCGAAGTCTGTAATATTCTGCTGGAAGAGCAAAAGCCTATGTAGTTGTGATTAATTGATTGAGAAGGCAGTGTTTGGCTGACCAAGAGAAATAACCCTTCCGATTCTCAGAGTACCAGCTGGAAGGCTGCGTCATACAGAAACACAATTTTGCATCACAGTGCCTTGGCACAGGTCTTGGAGCTGGTTTAGTGATGGGCCTCACGTGGCAATTAGACTCCAGAACCTTCTCTGAACACTTCACCTTACTGACATCTGCTTTTTTGCACAAATAATGCCAGGGTAGCCCTGCCACAGACCTGCTGGGCACAGCTAGAACAAATATGTTGCAGCAAAGCCCACCACTGCCACCACTCTCATTTATTCAGTTTGACTTAGGGAATTTTTCAGATAATTTCCTACAACCCTGGCTTTCTGACCTAATCCAAGAACTTGAAGCTGGGAGGTGAGAGTGCTGTTGAAATATATGGTTTAGCCACGGAAATCACTGCTTTAGTCACAAAGATGACAATCACAAATGAAAGCTAATCATTTGACTTACATATCTTATCAGACTATCACAATTATTTAGCAGATAAGTCTTCCTTGTTGCATTTCTAATGTCTGGATCAGTATTACACTCGTGTCAGATACCCTTTTCGTAAGTGCAATGGCAACAGACTATAATCAAAACCCATTTTCTCAGCCTTTCTTCTACAACACTTAGACTTGAGCCATCCATAAGATTTTTACTTCTACTGCTGCAACTTATAGCACTAAATAGCAGATCTGGCTCCAAAGCTTGATGATGCTTCTCCGTGCTGTGACACGGACTGTTTCTATTTACTGTTACATGACATCCTCATTGCAATTGCTTATACAAAGAAATACTATTCAAAAGTTGTTCCACTCATTTTAGTTGACTTTTAACACGTTTTTAGATCTGTAGGACTACTTGAGACTGGATTGTTAAACACCTACATACAAAATAAAAAGGACCCATGCAACATTCAGTTTGAGAACCTTGGTTGAATCACAGAAATAGTATAAAAAACCTGCCAATTTTTTTTGTTTGTTCAGCCTAGAGAAGAGTAGACTGAGACAAGGCCTCATTACAGTCTTCAACATCCTCACAAAGGGAAGTGGAGATGCAGGCACTGATCTCTTCACTCTCATGACCAGTGACAGGACCTGAGGAAATGGCATGCAGCTGAGTCAGGGGAGGTTTTGGCGGCATATCAGGAAAAGGTCTTCACAAAGAGGGTGGTTGGGCACTGGAACAGGTTCATCAGGAAAGCAGTCACAGCACCAAGCCTGACAGAGTTCAAGAAGTGTTTGAACAATGCTCTCAGGCACATGGTGTGATTCTTGGGGACGGTGCTGTGCAGGTCCAGGAGCTGGATTCACTGATCCTGATGGGTCCCTTCCAACTCAGCTTATTCCGTGATTCTATGATATCTGACAACCAGGCAGTTTGGTCAACTAATCTCTGTATCTCAGAGAAGACATTTAATTTATTTTCAGTCCATGATGACAGAGGTTCTGACTGATACAGCCACTGACTAAATAATAACCATACACGTTTTATGTCTTATTGGTTTAGGGCTTAGATTTTCTAGAGCTGAAAGCAGCAGGAAGAAGATTATTCATACACATGACACAGAAGGCTCCTCATAACAGGTTAGTTTAATCAAATACAAAATTACTTGTTTTCTATTTTTTTCCCTGAGAAAAACACTAGCCTTGAAAAAACAGCATGGTTTTGCCACACATGGGCATAAACATCTTACTGAAAGACATTCCTGGTACTTACAGGCCAAACACAACAAGAGCCGACAGAAGAAGGTCAGACAAGTCAAAAGAAAAATGTAGCTTTTTAAAAAAGTATTTTAAAATCAGGACATATAATTATTTAAAGAAATAATCACATCAAGTGATGGATTATCTGTCTCTTCACATCTGTAATCAAGATCGGATGCCTTTCCAGAGTATGTGCTTCCACCAAAGACAAGTTCTTGGATCAGTTGCAAAATAACGAGACAAAACACTTCAGCCTGTGTTAAAGAGGACAGGTGGTTAATCTGAGGCTTTCTTCTGCCCGTAAATACTCATTATTCCTTAAAAATCTGCTCAGTCTTTCATTTTCGTATTTTGTAATTTTAAACAGAAAGATGCTTATTTAAAACTTTGGGTACCAGCCATCACTCATAAACAATATTGCACAAGAAATAAACAAAATGCCCAACTTAAATGCAACCAAGTAAAACTATAAACTAATGTCTCGCCCTTTTTTGACTTTATAAATACAGTTATTTATTGCTTCATACTCATGTCTCTTGGATTGGTAATATGGCACTGTTTAACACTTTGTCAGTGACATGTACCGTGGGATTGAGTACATGTTCTGTCAATTTGTTGATGACACAAAGCTGTGTGGTGTGGTTAACGTGACAGAAGGAAAGGATGCCATCCAGGGGGACCCAGAGAGGCTTGAGAGGTGATCCCATGTGAAGCTCATGAAGATCAACAAGGTCAAGTGTAAGGTCCTACACTTGGGTTGGTGCAATCCCAAGCACAAGAACAAGCAGGGCAGAGAATGAATTGAGAGCAGCCCTGAGGAGAAAGACTTTGGGTATTGATGGACAAGAAGCTCAACATGACTCAGCAGCGTGTGGCAGTTCAGAATGCCAACCATGTGCTGGGCTGCATCAAAAGCAGTGTGGTCAGCAGGTTGAGGGAAGGGATTCTGCCCCACTGCTCCACTCTGGTGAGACCCCATTGGAGTACTGCATGCAACTTTGGGCCTCCAACTTAAAAAGGATGTGGACCTGTCAGAGTGAGTCCAGAGAAGGCCACAAAGATGTTCAGAGGCCTGGAACACATTTCTTATGAAAACAGAGCAAGAGATTTGGGGTTGTTCAGCCTGGGGAAGAGAAGGTTCCAGAGAGATCTCAGAGCACTTTCCAGTACTTAAAGAGAGCCTTCAGGAGAGACAATTTTTTACAAGGGCATGTAGTGATAGGACAAGGGGGAACAGCTTTAAACTGAAAGAAGGGAGGTTTAGATTCCATATTAGGAAGAAATTCTTTACTGTGAGGGTGGTGAGGCACTGGAACAAGTTTCCAAGAAAAGTTGTGGATGCCCCATCCCTAGAAGTGTTCAAAGCCAGGCTGGATGGGGTTTTGAGCAACTTCATCTAGTAGGTAGCATCCCTACACATGGCAAGTAGGTTGGAACTAGATGATCTGTAATGTCCCTTCAAACCCAAATCATTCTATGATTCTATGATACATGTGTTTTTCTTCTTCTCTAACTTTCATAGAGTTGCTTCTTTACTGAGTGACTTTTACTTGTTGTAGTGAGTGGCAATTATCTATTCCCACTTGATTTCTGTATGTGGCAACTTCATATAAAAAGGATTCTATTCCCTTACTCCAGGACTGGCAGGACAAGTAGCATTTGTTCTCCATCATAGCTTGCCACTGGGGAAGTGAATCCAAACTGATTCCTAACAAATTGAAAATGGGTGATTGCTCCTGACAGCAATGCTTCAATGGTGGCTTTTTTTTTTTTTAACCTTTTTTTTATGTCTGGGGAATCCTAGCATCCAGAACTACACAGTTTGTCCATAAGATACTGAATTCACTTTAAAGAGAGTTCCCAGCCACCAGAGAAGTTTGACAACTTGACCTTAGATCTGAAAATGCCATACAAAAAAACCCCAACAATATTACTTCAGGTTTAAGCCAGTCTGATGCCTTTTGCTGCAAAGCTCAAACTTTTCTTACTCCAAGCGTGGACAATATCTTACATGGTGCTTTCTCATGGGGTTCTGGCTGAGAACAATGTGTGGTTTTCCGCTGGGCTCATCTCAGTGTCATTTTGACTGCAGACCACACGAGTGCTCGAGTGTGGAAAAATGTAACAGTCCTGCTCTTTGAGGGCAGAAGGTAGATTGAAGTGATGATGAGCAAAGGGTAAATTCTTGCCCTTATATATTCAGGCCATTTATGGAGAAGCAAAAAGAAAAGCTGAGGCATATGGCAGGAACCAAGCCCGTCCTGGCTGGGAGGAGTGTGTGCCGGTACCTGCAGCTGGCTCCTCTGCAAAGAGTACAGTGTACATCGCTCCCTCTGTGGAGGTGGCTGCATTGTGGGGGCTGGAAGGACAAATCCTCCATAAACGGGCAGCTGTAGGCATGCTGTCCCTGCTCCTGCTGTGCAGCTCCCCACTGGACATTACCAGAGCAGGGCAGCCACAGAAACAGCCTTGAAATCCTGCTTCTTAAGAGGTGATCTCTGGGCAGAGGCAGGGACATGTTTGCCTAGCTGATAATTGTCTTCGTGGACACAATGTGATTTTATAAACAAGGAGCATATCCATTAGACTGCTCATGGCAGTGAGACGTTTCCTATTCCTTTTCTATTTGCTTCACTGAACAAAGATTTTTTTTTTTAATCTGTTACTAATTGGATAGCAATATAGTAAATAAATATGAGCTTGTGACTCAAGCTCTGCTAGCCCTCCAAAACAGGAAATAGGAGCCCTGAGCACCGAAGTGTCTATCACTCCTCCAACAGTCAGGGCAGCCTCTTAGTCACAGTAACTAATGTTATTTTTGACCATAGCACTATTTTTTTAAATGCATCTGGGCTGTTTATCCCAAGCTAAACCCACCCTGGATCCGATGAGTGCCAAAGTCCAGCTACATGCTGCTAATCCGCCAAGGGAAAATGTCCCTACAAGTGTTTACGATGACTCCTCTCACTAGATTCTAACACCAGTGACTGAGATGGTGTCAGGGAACTTTACAATGCTGTATCCCCCTGGGATATAGCAGGGACAGCCTGTGCAGGATGAATCAATGCCATACGTCAAGTACTGTTTGTATATGTTTCAGTGTAACCAGGCAAAGTCTTTTAACTTTCCATCCTAGAGCCCAAGCAGTACTTTCCTGAATGTCAGCCAGGAAAATTTTGTAGATTTGGCAGTAGGACTGTGGGAAGCCTGGTTGAAGACCAGCCCAGAGTGCTGGAGCAGAGGCTTTATATAAAGAGAGAGAATCCAAACACCTTCCTTTGTTTCGCGCTACAAACGAATACAAATGGAGCCCTGAGATTGCAATCAGGCTCCATTGTATAAGCACAGGCCTTTCCATTACTCCATTACAGCTTTTTGGCATGCAGACCTTCATTATTTTTCAGCTGGAAAACTAATTAAAGTGAATTCTTTTTTATTTATCAGAGTGTTAATTCTACAGTTCTCAAGTCTCCACTGGCTTCCAGCCATTTAATTTTGGTCTCTAGGGCAAAGCCTGACAAATTAAGATAAAGCCATTACTTAATGTTCCCCTCCTGAGAGAAAACAAGAAGTATTTCCTGTTCTTATTAATTGCACGAAGTCAATTTCCATGGTAAAATTTGAGCATGACCAGAGCCTTTGCACCCAACACCTCTCTCCTCCTGGGCTCCCCAATCAGCTGCAGTGGCTGAGGCAGGGAGCATTGCCAGGCTTCAGCTGGGCTTTCCTCAACACCCTGAAAATCACAGGGTGAACAAAGGCTTTGCTCAGGTGATTGACCTTTGCCATTCGGAATCACCGTCTGCAGTACCTCTAGGGCACTTTTGCCTCGAGAGTTCTGTGCTTCACCTCCAAGGAGAAGCCAGCCCTGGGGATCCTGGCCATGCCAAAAGGGTTAGTCAGAGCTGTGGTATGGGCACTGCCCAGTTCAACTGCATTCAAAGCAGCCAAAATTCACCGCCTTCCCCCCCTCCCCCCGCCCCTGCCAAGGTGTATATCACAAAAGTTCACGCACTTTTCAAGCAGTGTGTTGACTTAACCAAGGTACCTGTCCTCCCCGGCCGCGGAGCGTGGTGCAATAGGGAACAAACAGCCCCTTCCCATGGCAACAGGGCTTAATGCCTCTGCACGAGGGCAGGGGGAGGACTCCAGCAAGCAAACAAGCCGCTGAGCCTCAGCTCGGGAAAGCAGCCAGGATGATGCAAAAAGTTTAGAGGGGAAGCAGAAAAACAAACGAAAAAGAAACAGCAAAGTATCGGCAATTGTGAGGAGACAGAGAGCAGCACCACTGCGTTTCCCTCCCCGTCGGTGTCTCTGGTACAAACCTCACACCCCTTAGCCACCAGAGCTCTGCCCAGCATTGCTTTGCTCTCAATGCTCTCTTTACAACATTCTCACATTTAAACAAACCTGACACCACTGAAGCCCACCTCAATAGCAGAAGTTCAACAAATATTTTGGTAAAGCTGGCTAGTTTAGGGAAAGACTTGGCCAAATAAAGGAGACGGCTTGCTGAGTGCTGTTGAACTGCGTTGTCTGTGTTGCCACATTTGGGACTGAGAGCAGATATTGCAAAATGCCTGTTGACTCCCTGGTAGCAGCACAGGGTTGGCACACTGGGCCAGGCTGTGCCAGTGCCTCAGAGGGATGAATTTGCTCTGTGACCGCCCTGCAGGCTTGGGACACCCTCCTTCACAGGCCATGCTGGTGCAAGCCCTGGTGAGGAGCCAGGAACAGCTCACACAAGTGCCAGCACACCCCTGCTGTGCTGACATGTGCCAGGGCCAGCACCTTTCTGTCCTGTAGGGACAGGCACTGCCATATAGCCTGCTCCTCTCTGAGTCACAGTGAGATCCTGCTGCCTGGCCAGGGCTGCCCAGAGGGGCAGGAAAACACAGCCCTGAGGTGCTCCCAACCAAGGCCGCCCCATATCTTGTCCGTGCCACCACTGATGCCATCAGGTCCCCCGACGCTGAGAGCAGGAGGGGAAGCCAGGGAGGAGATGGCTGTTCCACAACAGCTTGGATTCAGGAGGGGTGAGCGCTGGAAGCCCAGTGCTCCCGCGTTTCTGGGGCAGGCACAAACAAAAACATCCTCAAGGGCAGATGTTTGGAAAGGAAGCAAGGCATGCAGCTCCACTTCTGCTAACTTACGCCAGAAAAGGAAAGCAGCTGAGCGAGGCATGCACAGAACAAAACCTATTCACTGAAGACCTCTCAGCTGCCCGAGAGAATGGCAATAGGCTCCTTGTTTACCTTACCCTCCCTCAAAATCAGCTATTCTTTGCTATTTTTTTAAAGTGTTACTAATTGAAAAATACACATAGGATTTGAAGATGTCCTATTAACTAATCTTTCAAAACCTCAGCATTTTAGGGTGAATTATTATTATGTATTTACAGTTGTGTACAGAAATTCATTGCACATTCTCAGTTTTTCTAATTTCAGCACAAATCTCTGATGGGTCATCTTGTTGTACCACCTATCCCTGAATTCCATACAGCTGAACTGTACTGGGCACATATGTTGTTAAAGCAGCAGGCAAAGTTATATGAAAGATTATGAAAGTTATGAAGATTGCAAAAATGCATCCTGATATCATTTGAGATGATTCAATGGATTTAAACTCAGTAGTGATCAACAGGGAGAGTCTGAAACACATTTTGTGCTAAAATGCTTCAGACAGCTTGCTACATACCATTACAGAAAAACTCATAACAGCCAATGCTATGTGACAAACACTACTTAAATCAACATGATTCAAGTAGTCATTTTCACGAACCATCCTGAGAATCACATTAAAAAATGTTATCTTTTTGAAATGTTTTTGAGGAAGATATGAGAGGGCAGTTTTGCCAATAGCTTAAGCAGATAGCTTAAGCAGTTTCTGTGCTCTTATAAGTCAATAGAGAATTTGATCCCTTATAATTTTTCATATGCAAGCTTTCAAACCTTAGCTGTGGCTGTTGTCCAAGATAAGGTCAAGGGAAAATAAGTGTTCTCTCTATGTTAAAGAATCTTTTAAGGCATTTGTATTTGGAAATTCTTCTGCTTGCTTAATAGGAAGGAAGGACTTGAATTTAATAAAAAGGTAAGAGGTGTGATGTACTTTTTGAAGTCCTTTAGAAAATCACTAATACACTATGTTACAAACTCCTGACAAATCCCATTTCCCATGGACAATAGAGTTTTATTGGAACTTGGTCTGCAATTTCTCCATTGACTCTTCACTCTCTCAAGGTGCTCTTTTTGCAACTGTAGCAAAAAGGAGCCACTCTCATAGGTCTGGATGTGAAAGCTATGTGCATGCTAAGATCCCATAACGCTGGTTCCGGGTGGCTGCTCAAGGCCACTCACCGTTAGTCTGGGAGTGACCCTGGTTTCCTGGGGGCTGCCGCTTGCAGTTTCCCCAAACACAGCTGGCAGCTCTGGCAGCTCTTTCAGTGCTGGCTCCTCTGGGTGAGAAAGAGCCCCGGGCCGATGTTGCGGGCACAGGCGAGAATAAAGGCCAGAGAGAAGGGCCCTGGTGTGATTTCCAGCTCTTTTATTTCCCGGGGAGAGGCAGCAGGGAAGGCAGGAGAGGGTCTGGGGTCCGGGAGAGGCGGCGCAAGGGTCGGAAGAGCTGGAGGCTTCAGGGACCAGGCGACGGGCAGGGGGACAGCAGGGGATTTATTGGGATACAAGCAGGGGAGAGTAACCAATTGAGGTACAAGGATTCACATCAAGAACTGAACAGCAATGAATATTCTAGAACTTAACCTTACAGAGAACATTAGGTAATACCATAATTAACCAATGAACTGAAACATGGTAATGAAGTTGCGAGGGATGCTGGGGGTGAGCCAGAAAGCTCACCCTGACCAGGAGTGTGACTCAGACGGTGGCAACCTCAGGCTGAATCCACCAGTCTTGAGCTTGTGGGGCTGTGGTTTTTGCCACATATGCCGCCACAATACCACTGCCCAAATGCTTGGGATCTGAAGGGAGGGTAGAAGCAGTGATCTGATGATGGAGAGTTGATGATGAAAAATAGTGAAGTAATAAAGAATTATGTGAGAAAGGGAGTTGTAGTGCAGCAGGCAGTAGCAGGGAAGGGCATGGGAAAACAAAGTAGGAAAGAGGAAAATGAGCTGTCAGCAAGATGACTCATCCAGAGTGCAGGAAATAGGGAAAGCCTGACTTGTGGTCCTTATGGCTTCTCACACACTGAGTTCCACAGATTTTTATTTCTTCCTCACCCCCACCCCTCTGCACAGTTTAAAGAAGAAAGGTTAAACACACTCCTGCCTTCTCCCATCTCACATAACACATGGATTGGTGGTAAGGATGCCCCCCTGGGAGTACTCAGCAGAGATATAGTATTAGGTATCATTCTATACATAATTACTAATTACTCGGTCCTGACACAGATGTCAAGATGTTTTGCATTTGCACAGAAAGCCCCTGGGAAATTTCGGAGTGAAAAATCAACATTCAGTGGTGTTTGAGCATGCAGAGTTTAGGTGGCTGAACAGGAGAATTTCTGCTTTTCAGCTTACACATCTATGGTCCATGTTAGAACTTTCCTGTAACCTCTCCAAACTTCCTAGTCCATCACTTTGCACTGCTAGCTGGTATTTGATTAACTTAGGTGTTTATATAACATTAATAGGAAACCATGTCATTTTAAGCCGAGTCGATTAAAGATACGGATTACTAACACTGACATTATTCTGTTTCTATTTACAGTTTTGATAAGAGAAGACGCAAGCCCTGTTGGACTGCTAAAAAGATAAAAGCTTTTCTACTGTCAAAATGCCACTTATAGCCACTGTTAAATACATCATCATTGGGCTCTTGCTCTACGGGAAAATGAGCTAAACAAAGGGTTGGGACAACAACTCTTTTTTGCAGTCTTGGAAAACCTTATAGCCTCGAGGGACACAATCCTCAACAGGATCCAACATTTTATCACAGGATCAGATGTTTAAATGAATAGTTTAATCTGAATTGATGCTAGCCATAAAAGTTGAGAAAAAAAACCCATGTAATAAATATATCTACATTGCAGGAATGATGGTAACACATTTAAGTTGGATCCAGTTTTCATGGGCAACCATAGCAGGAAAGACATAGTAGCCTTGCATGATGGAAAGTTGTTTAAGCACGTTAACATCAACACAGCCTTGGATTCGCTGCTGGGGTTAACTGCATTTGATTTTTTTACAGAAGGACAGCTAAAAGCTTTCAAAACAGGCATCTATTTCCTCCCTTTGGGGGAAAAGGTAAGCTCCTAATGTGAGAAGATATGATGTTAAAAGTGTACAGCCACACTATAAATTCCACTACAGAGGAAAAAGGAAAAAAACAAACAAAACCAAACAAAAACAAAACCAAAACCAACCAACCAACCAACCAAACAAACCAAAAAAACCCCAAGAAAAACAACAAAAAAACCCACCAAAACCTAGACAATAAGCAAAAACACCACTATACCAAAAAGAGGCAGGTGCCTCTTGTGGCAGGTGCCACAATACCAAAAAGTTCAGTATTTCTTGAAAGAGGTTAACTTACAGGAAAAGACACCTAAGGTCAAGATGTATGACTTATCGCTGAATAGTTTGTGGTCAACAGAAAAATGCACAGATGAAAACACAAAGACATAAAATATGACACTGTCAAGCTCACTTTCTTAATTCATTTTGTTGTAGTACTTATTCCCCACAGGTTAGAAGTGAATGGTTTTTTGGTGGTTTAGAAAATTCAGAAATTATCTGGATCTGCACCAGTGACCCTGACATATAATGGCACTGTGAGAAAAAAGGTGGGTTAAACACCTTTCTGGATCTGCCAGATTGCTCCATGAGTGGCACAGGGTGTTCCCCCTGTGCAGAGCACAGGTACTCAGGTGACTGTAATGCTGTATGTGTCCCTGGTATAAAACCATACAGTGACTAATTCTTGAATGGTGTGCACAGTTCTAGTTTCCTAATCTTAGACAGACAAGAACAGTTCAGGTTGAGAACAGATAATATTGGTGGAGATTTGTTAACAGTCCCTACTGTCATCAGTGGTGGAGAGGATGAACAGGGAAATGCCTTCCTGAGCTATGAAAATGCTACTGCAGCTACAAGTTTACAGGGGTTTAGAAAGGAACTAGACAGATTGCTGGAAGAAAATACCTCCAGAAGAAAAGGCCACCCACTTCAGCGTCCATCTGTCCCCAGAGCTATGTTGTGCATTTCAAGCACTGCAGAAAATCCTTTCTCTACATAAGGCCATAAAAAGCTTTCATAGGCCTTATTTTTTCAACATGCGAGAACAGCATTTTTCCTATTCTCTGTATCTCCCAAAGCAAGTCCAGCAGAAGAGTGTCAAGATTATGTCCTTCTCCTTCGTTAAACTGGAAGAAGGGCAATGTGTTGACTGTAGGTGCTGCAGCAGGTGTCCAAAGCAATTCAGAGAGCAGGAACTGACAAAAGCTGGAAGCATCTGGGCTCTCTCCAGATTCTAAAACTAAAGCTGCACCTGCAGCTGCAGGACCTAAATATTTTAGTGGTGAACACCTCCTTCTGGAAAATCCCCATTACGTAATTGGAAAGTAGTATGTAAGCACACACAGGGGTACATACCAGTCAAGGAATGATGGGTACTCATAAATGTATTTGAAAACATTTCTCCTCACTTTTTTTTTCTGGATACACAGAGCATCAGTGAGACAGAGCAATCATTTTCTCCAGAATAAACCATTTGACGGCTTCTACTGTACATTGCAGTGGTGTGCATACAGCTGGTATCTTTGAACAGTGAGTGTTCCTCAAGAGTGATATTTCCTGTCTTCTTCTTAGCCTGTATCTCTGCTTATAAAGAATCCTGGAAAAAATCACATGAGAAAGTGAGTAGGTTTTTTTTCTCTGTGTGCTCTACAATGCATTTTCATGCATTTAATCTAAATCAGGCCAGTTGATAAAATCACAGAGTTCTGATGAGAAGAAAGGCAGAATATTATCTAAATATAATGGATAAAATTAATGACTGTAGAAAATGAAGGCATGTAAAAGTGGTCTTTTACCTTAACTGAAATCCCAGTACAAGAAGAAGTAGCAGAGAATATTTGTAGGAACTATTCCTTGGGTTCACCCTGGTGCTATTTTCTGAATGGTTGGTTTAGGCATCCACACAGAATAAGAATAAGCACAACCTGCAAGAGTTTATCACCCCCAAAAATGACAAATTAGAGTGCTTTTTTTTTAAACCCATAATAGTGGATCCTCTGTTGAGCTTATAACTAATGAGTTATATTCACGGATCACCAGGGTGCTATAACATTGCTCAGAGTTAGTCTCTGTTTGTCGAGTGTAAACCCATGATGTTGTGGCATAAGCCTTTTTCTCTCCAAACCAGCCCAATATTTGCTGGAAAACCTCCACCAATGAAAACCTCCTTTCCCTCGGGGCTCCCTGGACAGCTGTGTGCAGGCACAGGACACTGACTTTCCAGGGAAAGCTCCAGCTGAATGCTTTCTGCAAAACCAAGGCAGCTTTAAAAGGAAACTGGGAGGTCCCTGGAAGAGTGATTCCCACCAGCAATTGCTCTGAACACACAAACACGGCTTCAACCTATCTCAGTCACTGCCCTCACCCCTCCAACAGCTCTGGGAGTCCTGACACGACCCCCACCACCCTGCAGCTGAGACCAAGCAGCAAAACATAATTACAAATGATCACATGCACTTTAATGGGAGAAAAAATATGAAATAGAAGAAAAACCACCTTGAAGATGAATGTTTCACAGTGATGGGAAAAATGATTGCCATGTATGAAGTCCATGAATCATTTTGAAATCTTCATTCAGATAGATAAAGTATTATTATGATTTCATGTAAGTAATGATTACATTGCATTTGAAATGGCTTTGTAATTTCCTGTCTAATGCTACCCTTAGGTCTTTTCTATTTTACTGCTTTTCAATTACCTTTTATTCTTCTTCTTGAACATATATGTCTTGAATTATTTTTTCATCTGATGTATCAGCCCACAATTCTGCAGATTGAATCTTATTTTTATATTTCCTGCCCACATTTCTACAGTTAGGAGTTTATTGCTTTGTAAAGCTGGGAAAAAAATAGAAATAATAAAAATAAAATAATATTCATGTCATGTGTTTGTATTTATGTCTGAAAACACATAGTCCTTGCTACAAGCACTTTTTAAAACATCTTAGGGAGATGCCCCCAATTTGCTATCATGTACATGGTCTGTTCATCCAGATTGAAAAGAAAAGTAAACATGCCTACACTTTATAATCCTATATTGCTGTCTAAGAACCCTTTGAATTGCAAGGCATATTCATGCCAAAAGAAGGTGTGTGAAATCAAGCTGTTAAGAGATGGAGAATTTCAAGGTCAGTGAAGCTTCAGGAAAATTCTCCAGTATTTTTGTTTATCCATTGCAAAATTAAATCACAATCTCAGAGCACAACCATAAAGCCATACAGGAATGAACCCCTTCAAAAACCAGCAGGCAAGGGCAAGAAACCCCTCAAGAGGAAGGTCAGACCTCAGACCAGAATTCAGGCATGGAACAGGCAAGCATCCCAGGCAACACCAGCAAGGGGACCAAGAGAGCTCCTCGGCCACCACCTCTCTGCATCATGTCAAGCAAAACTGACCCTGAGTGACCACAGAGCTTGACCTGTTCTAAACTCTGCAGATTCAGAACACTGGAGATTTCACTTATTGGGCTTCTCTTAGCTTCAGGACACAAGACAATTATTGCATGGAAAAATCTGAAACTTCCTTACTTCCACATGCAGCATCTTCATTTAGACTTCAGTGAGGTAGTACACAACCAAACCTGATAACAAGTCTTGCAGGGACTTCTCCACTGCTTGACACTTTTGGCACTATCATCATATTATCACCAGACACATGGTGTGACCCTTGAGGCTGTCTGTGCAAGGCCAAGAGTTGGACTCAATGGTCCTTCTGGGTCTATTCCAACATAGAATATTCTGTGATTCTGTGATCCTGTGGTCCTTCCCTTTGGTGACTTTGCAGACTGAGTGACACTGTTAATTCAGCAAAAACTTAAATTAATCTTCCAAAAAATCCTTTCCATTTAACTGGTAGTGATTGAGGGTACAGTTGTAACTTGAATGGTTTTAATATTACTCTTAGTGAAAATGATAAACAGACAAACAAAAAGAAAATACCAAAGGCCTTAGGAATAAGAATTTTTCTATTTTCTGTGCAGGGTTTATTTTCATCTGGTCGTTTTTTAAAAATTAAAACTAAAATGAAATATGAGTTATAACCTTTACAGGGCTTTAAAAATCTATAATTAACTTTTCTAAAATGGATGCCATTGCAAGCAGATGGTAAATAGCATTTAAATGTATAAATTCTATTAAAACATTTCAGAGGCTATTAAACCAACTGTCACACTCTCCTGTCTGTGCAAGGATAAGAGCTCTATAGTGAGTTGCCTTCATGCCTGCTTCTCAGTCATTTTGAGTGAACTAAGACTGGGAGGGGCTATTTGCCTTTCTCAGGTTTATTTTTACTTTGTTTTCATCCATCCAACAACTTCTGTGTATTTTTTTCCTTTTCAAGGCCATAGGTTCTCCAATCAAGTGTACTAATTTTGTAGCAGCAAAAAGAAGAAGAAGTTCTAAATTATCCAGCTGGCTGTCTTGGGAATCACTGCAGCAGTTTAATAAGCCTCAGTCTTCTCTTACTAGTCTAAATTAAGACTTGGCACATGATATTTACCAGCTGTTGTACATTTACTGCCTTAAATACATTTTTATTGTCAATGAAGCGCCATGAAGAACCCACTCATGCCCTTATTTGCCTTAAAATTTACATCATGCCATATCAGATGGTTTTTTATTTGCATATCTGTTTGTTTTGTTCACTTATTTTTATTGGGCCCAGATATGAGCAGTATCCTTTAATTAGTACAAGTCATTATATGCCTGGAAAAATTAGATTTAGTTCTTCCGTGGTGGGAGACATTTTAGAATATATGCCAATGAAAATGTTAACATGAGACTGTCTCTCCACCCCAAAAGAATTGCAAATCCTGTTTGTAATTAATTGCTATATCTCACCGGTTACAAAGCCTGCCACACACTGCAGCTTAGGATTTATAAGGTGGACATTATTTGGCTTTGCATGGAAATCTTGCAGCTGCATATCAGTCACATTTTAGCCACAAACAATTCAACTGCTCAGCTTTACACCAGACTAAATCTCCACCCTTTCTAGTGAACTTTTATAACAAGACTCTGCACACTTTCCCTGAAGTCCCTCACTGAAGAACAACAGTGGGCATCAATCTGCAGCAGAAGCAGCAGCACAGGGAGAAGCTTCCTCCCCACTTAAGGACTGGCACCTGCCCAGTCCTGGGCTGCAATGTCCTGGTCTGTACCCTCGGTGGATGCCAATAACCTGTTTCTGCCGGGAGAAGCAAGTCTTCAGGCCTCAATCATGTCACTTGCCCTGATGTTCATCTCCAGAGTGATCTGCAGGAGTGACTCAGATGTAGCAGTGTCTGTGTCCCTGGGAATGTGTCCCCTGGGAATGGCTCCTTCCCTGCCCACCTGGAGCTGCCTGGATCCCATTAGCAATGTGCAAGGGGAGCCCAGCATCTGTTTGCTGCACTTCTGTCAGCACCTCTGGGGCAAAGCTGCTGTGTTCATGTCCTTCATAATGTCTGTGACAGTAAACCTGCAGTACCCTGTAACTGGGAATATACTGGTTTCATACTGTACAGTAGGAGGAAGAGGCTGATCTTGGAGTATTTGTAGACTGATAAACACAACGGTACACAAGTCTAAACAGAAATACCAAGGCCGACCAAAACTGCAGGTTCTGAGATTCCAGGTCTAGCATTTTAAATGAGTTTCTCTCCATTAGTGATGACATGAGAAGAAAAACAAATGTGTTCTTTTAGCTCAGTTCAGATCCCAAACCATTATACCTGCTCACAGAGCAAAGGTCTCAAGAGAAATACAGAATTCAGAGAACATCCCCCAATGTATCTGTGTCCACAAAAATTATATTTAATCAAAACAAACAGGAAAGCAACTGAAAGTGTGCTTGGCAAACTTCACTGTGCCATATTCTTCATTTTCACTCTAGGACTTTATAATTTCATAGACAAGACTGTCATGTGAATGCAACTGCAAATATGTTGGTGAAAGTAGTTAGCCTATCCAAGTCACCAATGATATTTATTCACAACGAAAGAACTGTAAGAACATTGTGCCTTTTTCAGAAAGGCAAGTCAAGGTAAGAGTAACACCTTGTTAGTGAGAGTTAGACAAATCTTTCTGTCTTGTGGCTATTACAGAAACTGGACCATGTCCGTATTTATTCCATACAGTTACTGTTGCTCTCAGAGCACAGAAGGAAGAATATCTGTGAGCTTCTGTAGCAGTGTGGCCTGAAGACAAAGCCAAGAGGATGTGGTCAAAGTCAGGGTTGTCTTCATTCCCTTGAACAAAATCCTAAGGTGGCTTGCCATTGACCTTGAGGTGACAGTCACAGGGGAAATTCCCAGTCACTGGCCATCTGAGGGCATCACAATATAAAAAAATTACCTTTCACAAGAGATCACTTCTTGTCCACTCTTCCAAGTCTTGCAAGTTATAAATTACACCTATTTAGAATAAGGAATCATAAATTCTCATCTTCTCTAACTGCCACTAAGCAGAGAATTGTTAGCTCAGCCCCACAGTGGCTGTTTTACTGATCCACTTGCCACCAGGTCCCATGACGTCTGAGAATGCTGATGAGTGAGTGGGTGGAAAGTCCATATGTCAGCCCACCAGTTTGTTTTTACTATTAGTGCCAAATCTTACTCTTGAAGTTTTCTTTAGAAAGTTAAAATGGGAGGCTGCAGAATCTGAAAAATTTCTAAATTAGTTTTCTGAATCAAGGCCTGGAAAAGCACTGACCTTTAGCATTGCTTGTTCTTGGATATGCCTTCCTCCTCCTTTTGTGAGTGATCTATTTGGGTATGTGAGAGACCCATGGGAGATACATATGGAAAGATAAGATAAGAACCTTCAGAACACAAGCTGTGGGAGCAGGGGATATAACTGATGAAATGTCATATGTGAAAATTAAGTGGTTCTTTAAAACTGGCTCTTGCTAACACCAGCTATGATCTAAATGTGAAAAATGTAGAACAGAAACCTTATCTTGTTGTTGAAGGCTGTCTGAGAGCTAGGATTTTAAAAATCCACCAGTATCTTCTTCTCGAAATGTTCCATACTGGGATCCAAGCCTAATGGATCAATCTGATCCAATTTTGTGACCCACACTGTGTAAACACTTCAAACTGATTGAAACTGAGGAGCAGTAATCTTGGGCAGTTTAGGCAGGCTATAAAACTGCTGTCAGATACCTCATCCTTTGCAAACTGGTAAAATGTTTCCTGACATAGTCATGCTTTATTCTTGTCTATTTTTCCCCTTACCTTATGTAGCAGTGACAGAATTTCAACAGCAATTCATGGTCACAGAATCAAAGAATTATTTGGCCTGGAAAAGACCTTTAAGACCTGTAAAGATTGTGAAAACTGGTGCTGAGCAGTGTCTGTGGGGCAATAGAGGGATGGCATGTGTCTGGCCGTGGCAGCTGAGCGTGGCAGCACGGGCACATCAGCACCTCCAGCTCAGGGGGAACTGTACAGTCACCAGAGTATGCTGAAAATACTGGGGTGTAGCTCACTTGAGTCCCTATTTCCTGTATAACAGGAAAGAAATATTGAAGTAAAGGTAGGGTAAACCAGAAAATTATGGATTATATTGCCAGATTAGAGGGATTTTCTTAATGTACTATACACATTTGTTTATAATCCACAATTTGGGTGACAATGAAAAATATATTACATCATCAAAGAACATCTGCTGTATGTTCTGCCTCTCTTTGTGGTATATTCTTTCAGAAAAGCAGGTTTAAAGATGGATAATTTAAGATTTATTATAGCATTCCCTTAGCTCACTTGATACATGCAGTGTGCTATACGTGAATGCACATGAAAGCAACACATGAAGGTCTCCACCATCTGAAACGTGGCTCTAATTTTTCCCATGCTTCCTCAGTACTGAGAAAGAAATTGGAAAATCTCTGATCTGCTCCATCTTTTTGCTCCATACGGTGACACATGCTGATCCCTGTAGAGCGTATCAGTAGAACTGGCTCAATTGATTGAGTGATTTTTGTTATAAAAACTAGGATAAAGCCTTTTAATTTTTCCTTTATTTTCCAGTTCATTAATAAAACTGGATAGGCTTCTTGTGGCTTCAGCAAAAAAATTAAGCACAATGAAACCTTTCATTTACTTGCAATTAATTTTTGCAACAGTCTTGAAGCCCCAGACTGACATGAAGCTCGGAGAGCAAGGTAGCCTTCCTTTTTATTCATTCATATGGAATTCACAGTCCTAATCATCGCTCATGATTTTTATTGTACCCCAAACAAACAAGAGCTTCGGTTGGAGCAGCAACTTCCTTTGATTACTGTTATCACTAAACTGGTGCCATATTATCACTCATGCTGATAAAGGGAATTAAAGCAAAACCTGACAGTGCCATCAGTCCCAGGTTGCCCCTGCAGCACCCTGGAAAATGCCTGGGCCAGCAGCTTGGAGAGGCAGCCTACCACCAGAGCTCAGTCCTCTTGGGAAGGCTTCCTCCAAACTCTCCCAGTCTGCTTATCTCAATCGCATCTTTCCTGTGTCAGAACCACTCTCAGCCAACCAGCCAGCCAGGGACAGTCTCAGTAGAAGCATTTAAGAGTTATTAGGAGTGCAAGGAAACCAATGTAATGCAGGAAACTTTCTGAGAGTTTTAAATACAAAAACATATGTTAGACCTGCTCTGCTGCTACAGCTATTTCACCTGCAACACCGCATCCAGCTCTGGGGCCCTTAACACAAGAAGGACATGGACCTGTTGCAATGAGGTCAGAGGAGGGACACAAAGATGATCAAATGTCTCTAGATAGGAACACGTCTCCTATGAAGACAGGCTGAGAGTTGGAGTCGTTCATCCTTGAGCAGAGAAGGCTTCAGTGAGACCTTAGAGCAGACTGTCAGTACCTAAACAGGTCCTGCAAGGGAGCTGGAGAGGGACTTCCTGCAAGAACGTGTAGTGATAAGACAGGGCAGAATGGCTTAAAGTTGAAAGAGGGGAGGTTTAGATTAGATATTGAGAATTAGATCTTTACTCAGGGGATGGCGAGAACAATTTGGAACCATTTGGAACAGTTTGTCCAGAGAAGCTGTGGATGCCCCATCCCTGGAATGTTCAAGGCCAGGCTGGATGGGGCTCTGAGCAACCTCATCTAGTGGAAGGTGTACATGGCCCACCGCACCAGGGGTTGGAATGAGATGATCTCTTTCAACCCATGTGTCTCTCAAAATTGCAACAGAGAATCTGTGTTCATGGATACACATAGGCACAGACACACACAGACAAGTTATGAAATGCAGTTAATTCTGCCCTTACTCATTACTGGACTAAATAACACTGATATACTTGATCCATACTCAGAAAATTCTCATCCATTATCTTAACTTACTAAAATTTGCTTATTAAAATGAAATGCAACATTTCTTTCTCCTCATTTGGCAGACACTTTGGAAGAGCTGGTAGAGAGGAAACAGTCATATAGAATAGCATGTTTTTAATTTATTTTCAGAAAAAAATCATAGTTTTACAGCAAACAATGCTAAAAATGGCAATAACTCAAAATATTAAGATGTAATGTGTGACCAGCACTCAGTATATTAAGGCTCTCCACAGAGTTTATGTTTTTTACTTTTGTCTACTTCACAATAATGTTAACCACATCATTCTGCTATTGAATCTGGGACACTGACTCCATCAGAATAACTTTTTATTAACACTGGTGTACAATGAAATCATACCATCTATTTTCCAGCAGTTAGTGTAAATGACTATATGCCACTTTCTGGTAAAGGTTTACTCCTTCTAGAAGCTTGTTGTGAAATCTGGCAGCTAACAGGCATTCTTGAGCTGAGAAATTTCTCCCTTCTCTGCTCCAAATAATTTGTCTGATACTGTTTCTGCTGTTTCCTTTGAAATTCATGTTCATTGATGGCAAAAATACCTGAAAGCAACTTCCCAAGAGGTTGATCAAGAGAAAACCTAAAAATTTGGTGTGGTACACAGCTGGCAATGTGCAGCAGCTCTGTGTTTTGCACAGGCTCTGCAGGGGCACTGGAAGAGTGAGCTGCTATTGCCATTTTTGCAGTGGAATTTTCTTTTCAAGTCTCCTTTTCAAATAGTTTTGCTAGTCACTGATGCTAAGAACAAAAAGCTAAAAGCCAACACTTACACATAGCATCTCTCTACTGGAAGAGAGATTTAAAGCTATGAACTAAACAGAGAGTTTTCCATCTGGAAAGTAACATCTTACTGGAACAAACAGTTGAAACAGCTTACTTAGTCTACTTTTAAAAGGCAAAATATCCCATCAATTAAAATCCTAAAGAGTTTAGGGAATATTTTACTATTATACTTTACTGTGAAGTAGGAAGGAAGTAAATTCAGCAGCAGAATCCGCAGGCAATATTGTCAAACGAGTACTTTGACACAAAAAGAACATGACTCACCTCTTCTGCTGGTAACTTTGTCCTCCCCTCCTGGGACACCACCACTGATGTTGTTACAGCTGCTTCCGTGTGGCATTTTCTGGACTATTGCTTTACTCCTATTAGAATAGTTCTGCTGCATTTGTGGTCGGGCTGAAGTGCATGCAATTTAAAATGCAAGAGTAACAGAGAGGAGTCATTGCAAACTGTGTCACCCAGACTGGGGCACTGGGAGGAATCCAGCCAGAGAACTTGGAAAGGCCTCATTCATGTGCCTGTGCTGGCAGTGCAAGTGTAGGAAGACTTCTCTCCAGGAGGAGGCTCCTAGCTCTATTTGTCCTAATACAGATTTTACCTACACATTAATTTTGTATCAATCTTAGCAGGCTCAACAGAATTTTTACCAGCATCTCATGAAAAGATGCTTAAACTACCACATTTACTGCAGATAGTAAGGAAAAGGTGGGAAATATTTGAGCTGGTTTGGAAGGCTGTGGGTTGGGAATCAGCAAACTGTATTGACTTATACAATACAAGGGAAGAAAGAAATTCACCTTTATAAGACTTGGAATATTAGTGGAAATTGAAAACTAGTGGAAATATTGACAATTTTAACAACAATATAAATTGATTTTTTAGATCCTTTTTCACTTTTTTCTTGGGGACATGAGCTGAAAGATTGATTTCCTGAAACGCAAAGGAATAAGCAGAGGTAAGAATCGTGGAATCATAGAATGGTTTGGGTTGGAAAGGACATTAAAGATAATTAAGTTCCAAACCACCTGCCCGTATAAAAAGTCTCTTTCCTTCCTTCTTATAAGCCCCCTTCAGGTAGTGGAAGGCAGCGTGAGGTCTCCCTGAAGCCTCTCTTTTCCAGGCTGAACAACCCCAGCTCTCCCAGCCTATCTTCATAGGGGAAGTGCTCCAGCCCTCGATCATATCTGTGTCCCCACTCTGTTTTCTAAAGTAATTAGTGCATATTTTCTTTCCACTACTAAAGTTACAGGCTTTCAAGTAGCATGAATGGTCAGTCATTTCAGTTGGATTTGGATCCAGATAACCTATCATACAGCATAAGAAAAACCTGCATTTAGTAGACATCCTGCCTTATACATGACTGCATTGATTTGATATATTCTACAAGGCAGTAGATCTAACTAAAACTTTCTGTCCAGTGAGAACTATTACCACTGCTAGAAAATGGACAGGACAAACTGAACACAGGCAAGATTTCTTCATTCTCACACAACATTTGTGCCCAGGTGGTCTGGCCTATGACCCTGAGTGCTCACTCTGCAAACCAGGGGCCTAAGACTCACAAGTTACCAGCTACATCTTCCTTCTGTTTGGGTGAGAGCTACTGCTGTGCTCCCTCAGCCACGGAATGAGTGACAAAGTGTCATTTCAGATCACTTACTGGGAGTACCAAACCAAAGCTGAAATGATGATGAAATAAAGGATTTAGGAACAGTCTGAACATAGTCCAAATATCCAGGTCAGAACATTTAACAAACAGAACATCTAGCAAACTTTTGTTACTTGAGACCCTAAAGCAATCTTTAATATCACAGAAAAAAACTGAAGTGAAAAAAATATTTCAACTATTAGCAGGCATGAGCAGCATACTAGCCAAAAAGTCTGTATTAGATCAAAATTGTCAAATGCCACAAACTTATTTGGCTCCTGAAGCAACTCTACTGACATCACCCTAAGCCGACAGATACTCCAAGAACATAAATTTCATTCCATGGCTTCTTTGCACAATTTGAAAGTAGTAGAAGTCAAAAATATTTTAAAGGTTTACTTCTAAATTGGAATTCTGAAAAATACACAGAGTTTAAACTAACAATACTGCTCTGCAAGAAGGAGGACTGCAAAGGGGAAGGTTTCCGACAAGAGTACAAGACATTCCAACCTCAACTCTGGGTTTTGCAAGGGCATGTCAATTGTCGGTGTGAGGCCAGATTCCTCACCTTCAGGATTTGCTTGCTGGCCACTTCAGATTAAAGTAAATTTTGGCCAAAGCCCAGAGTTTGCCTCCTCTTGCAGCTCCGATTCAGATGAAAAGTAGATAAAAACTGGTAGATTTATTTAGCCTTTTCTCATTAAGATACTGAACAGCAGTTACTAATGTTTTTGAAGATATGCCTTCTGTGAAATGTTGCCAAAACCAATGTATACAGCACACAAAGGCAGGTAAATAACTCCACATTTTATCTTGCAGATAATCAATTTAGGAAGGATGTTTAAACTGTAGGTGTACCTAGATCAAATTAAAATAACAGTGGCAGTGACACATAGGAAACTTAGGTTAGATTTACAATTTTTATTTGGTTCCTTATTTTCCTCAGACAGAGCAATACTGCTTCAGGTTATGTGGTAGTTAGGAATTATAAACCAAAGAAATTATCAGATGAATAACTTATAATTAAGCCGGGGGAAAAAACTATTATATATTTTGGGATTTTGTTCATTTTTGATACTGCTTTCAAGTGATGATTACTTACACCTATTCATGGAGCTCAGGTAACACTGACTGAATGACTTTAAAGGTGCTACACTCCCTCCTGCATAACATGCAAGATCCCCTGCAGAGAACTGGAAAACTGCAAGTTACACATTTATACGTTTATAGGAGCCACAGCTTATTCATTACAGAGATCGTAAGATTCTTCCTGGTTACATACTGTATTTTTAAAAAGCTGATAATTTTCTATAATGTCAAAGATGAAGAATAAGAAGCAACTATACAAAAAAAATTAAGTCGGCAGAAGGAAATTATTACAAATTTAGGAAACAGGTACATAATATCTACATGAGTCACTAAAATCCCCTAAAAGAGGTTTGGTGGCTTTAATTCATATTCTTTCTCTTATGTGGGGAAGGAGTTGCTGTGGGTGCAGATTGCCACCATGAGCAGCACAGCTTCATGGAGCCTGCTGCTTACTTCCTTGTGGATAAGAATTTCCCTGCTATTCTTCAGTTTTGGCTTTAAGCTGAATTTCCAGTCTTCTCTGCAGTCTGTGCATTGCTCAAGGTCAGGCCACACTCTGATAAAATAGTGAAAAATGTGTAAAGACTATAATTTACTACAGATGAATGACTGTCCCCTAACCCCTTGTGCATGGAAAAGCTTCCAGGCCAATGAGACAAACAAACAAATAAAAACTCAAGTAAAAGAAACGCAGTAAACAGAAATCTGTGGGAGGAGGGATCTGGAGCATTCAGCTACAAAACAGGGAAGTTGAATGGTAAAACTACAGCTGCTGCTGTCCTTGGAGAACCTTTCACTAGCCACATAAAAAGTAGAAAAAAAGAAAAGAAAAAGAAAAATATAACGATAAGTAGGGGTGAGGAACCCAAGAGGAGAAGAGCGGCTTGAGATTGTAAATAGAATGACCTGTGGTGAGAGCTCAGAAGTATAAATAGTTAAAAGGCACTGAGAATTGTAGTTGGGCTTTTTATTTTGTGTGAGTTGGCATCTCAAGAAAGACATAAACTTCACAGTAGCTCTGTATTGCTCCAGTTCTGCTTATCACTTTCATTCTGCAGTGTTTGCTCATGTCAGTGATCCTCTGAGTGCAGCACATGAAAGCTTCACTCATCTCTGCTCTGCTGTTAAACTTCAAAGAGTTGGCTCTTGGTACAATTTAAAATCACTTTCTGTAGTAAAGCACTCTTATTACCTCAAGCAAAGGGAATGAACATCCCGGGGGAAAAAAAACCAAACTCCATAATGTGGGCTTAGAATCAGCAGGTTAATTTTCTTTTGCATGGATTTTTTTTTTCCCAAAATATATTTCAGGGATGTTGATGTTTTTACTAAGCTATGACTAAGACTGAGTCATAGCTGTGGCTTCCTATAACAGAAGGGATTCCTATTTGGACTCCCTACAAGCCACCTCCTTTCTATTTACATATAAATCAGATGCAGGAAGAGATTAGCAGCTTCATTCCAGTAAGTGGGAGCAATCCACGTCCTCTGACATTCACATTTTGCAGGTTTGTAAAGAACTATGGTCTGTATAAAAGACTTGGGAAGGGGAAAATCAGTTTGTTTACCCTTTCCAGAAAAAAAAAAAAAAAAAAAAAAGAGAGAGAGAGAGAGAGAAAACTGTTGTTTGAGCCAGGGATTATTACTGAAAACCTAGTGGAAATCCCAGGAAAAAAAAGGCAAACTTGTATTGACTTGAAATGCAACTGTGCTAGAGGTAATGGGTGTTTCCAATTTTTCTTCTTTGGATATTAAAAAAAAATGAAGTCAATCTGCCAGGCTTTAATAGGAATGAGCAGCCTTATTAAAAGGCCGATTTAAACCTTATAAAAGCCACCAAACTCCATGGACAAGGGTCTTGCTGTTGACAATCTGGACTAGAAGATAAACAGAACATTAATTCAGCATGGAGTAGATTGGAGTCCTGTGAGAACCGGAAAATAACCTACAGGGACCAGGAGAAATTAGGGGATAGGATATAAAATTGATTTTTAATCTGTTATGCACAGATTAAAATATTAGAGATGTTTGAAAAGCAGCCGTCGAGCTCCCTCAGCCTGGCTGGAGTGGATTTGGCTCAAGGGCAGAAAAATGGCTTAATTCTTTACAGGTCTGGGCTGGGCAGGGACAGCTGCCCCAAGAAGGACAACCAGGAGTTAGTGGGAGCTCTGGGTGCCAGGTCAGAGGGATTCAGAGGATCCTGCTGACAGCAAAGGGGCCGGGAGGGGAGACCCTGAGACACAGCCAGGGCAAGAGGGGAAAATCCTCCTTAGCCCACTGCTTCCATCTCCTGCTAATCTTAGCCTGGAACCAAGCTGACAGAAGTGAGCTTCCACGCTACATAAATGTACAGTGCTTCAACTGCATGGGTATACGATCTCTCTCTACTTAAATCAAATATACTGCATACACACACACATAGTATTATATAAATACCTTACTAACCATACACACTATTACATATACCATGATCACTTTTTTCTCCCTATTTCAACTCCCTAGGGACTGATTGTGTGTTCACTTCCATTGTTGCTCATCTGGAGTCAGCAGTTACACCAGTGCAAAGCTGGTATAAATTTGCGTTAGAAAGAAGCTATTATAAACTGTTCCCACTGAAACATGCATTTATATCTGACAGGCTGCAAGTTTTGCTCAGAAAACTAGGGAAGGAAAAAGCTCTTCCAAAACAATTTCATTTGAACCTCCGCCAAGTTATACACTCCAGCACTATAAACAAGGTTCTCTTATGAAAGTGGATTTAAGTGTCTTTCCATGAGGTCAACATTTAATTCAGGTGAATTTACAATTCAAACTTTACTTTACAGATTTTTGTTAGTATAAACATTTATAAGGCAGATATTAAGATATTTGATCTGTTTAGGAGCTGACCTGAAAGAATGTTATTTTTAATCTGCAAACTTACTTATGGGCTCTTAGCCACAAAGACATTTGCCACAGTTTCCCAAATACCCTGGTGTAACCAAAATTTGCCAGAGACTTTGCCTATTTAATGGTCACTTTCCTTAGCTCATTTTCTTAGAAGGTAAGAGGAAAGATGAAGGGACACAAAATCTAACTGGTGCTTATAGATGTCAGTCTGGTACCAGGCAGTGCTTTAGACTTCTTTTATGGCTCCCAAATGCCAACTCTGTGCTTGCATTTCCCTTCTTTGAAATTAGGGTGCTACTACTACCCACTTACCAGGTAAGCTTGCCTAGTGAAGTGCATTTTTTCCCATGTAGCAATAGTACTTGCAGGCAGGGGCTTCAGGAGCTGAGCAGAAGCAATGGAGACAGTCCAAAGGTGGGGGGGAAGTAAGTATAGGGGAGGGAAAAAGGTAATCACAGGACAATTGAGTAAAAAAGCTGCTGCTGGTAAAAAGAGGGTTGACAATTTCAAAAATCCCACTTCACTTTCAAAAAAAAAATAATACTTCTTTAAAAAATGAAGTTGAACAGCATCTTTATAAAATGCATAATCATTCAATCTTAGTCCTTACAATCTACCTTCTCTTTACTTTGCTAAAGGAAAGCCACACATCAAATCACTCTATCTGGATGATGTTACTATCTAATTGTATAGTAGTTCTCCAGAATTTAGTTATCTGGAGATATCTGGCTTTGGCACTGTAAAATAATACAAAGAGTTATTTAGATTTTTTGGTATTGTTTGGTACGGTAACAAGTGCTCACACCAACAGTGCTCCAGGACAGATTACAAAAAAACAAACAGCTGCAGTTTAAAAGAATTTATATGGAAAACATTCATTTGCAGAAGGCAGATGTCAAAGGAAGAGGGAACTGAAGGTTCAGACATTTTTACATCTCTGTTCTATTTGTTGTTTTCAGGGCATTTCAAATAAAAAATAATTTATTAGGTGATTAAATTATTAAATTATTTAGGTAATTAGGTAATTAAATTATTAATAATAATAAATGGCAAACAATTGTAAAAAAATAGAAGACTAAATAAACTAAAGACAAAAATGCACCAAGTTACTAAAGCATGATATACTACCCTACTGGTACAAATCCAGATAAGGCTTTCTTTTAGTTTTCTGACACAAATCAGGAAAATAGAAAACTGCATAAAATTCAGCCATGGAGAAGGAATTTTTTTTTTTTTAAATAATACCCCATACCACTAAGTGAATAAATAACAGAAAATAAAGGACATCTTTTTATGTGATCCATGCACAGCCAATCTGCATAATTTTTGTTTTTATAATATGAAATGGAAATGGTAACAAATATCCAAGCTAATACCTTTCCTGTAGACAAACTACGCCTCTTCAGGAACTATGCAATAGGATATAATATAATACCATCATTCATCATCTAAGGCATTCAATACAACTTCACCCACATCACAAGGTCATTTCTTCCAATGCTCATTTAAAAAACCCATAACTTTGTATTAAAAAAAAATTATGCTGGCTTCAGCAAAAAAGTGTCTTATTGGAAGAGTCCTGAGGTTATGGTCCTTTGAGGATGCTTAGATTTCAGACATTTTTCATTGCTGTCCCACATGAATGTAAGGACTTTGCAGAGAATCTTCAGACAGTTATATTTACAATTTCTTCTTCCTCTTCATCAAGGTCAAAGAGATTTAAAGGTGCTCAGGAACTCTCAAAATCAGAATTCTTATTTATAATCTTCTCAGTGCCAGAGCAAGTGTCAGCTGGTCTTTGATCCTGTAAACAGAAAGACTTCCCCATGCACTCATTACGAAGGGCTGGGAACCACCATTTTTCCTGGCCCTGTGCCTTTCTGAGTCAGAAAGAGCCCCAGGTTCAGCACCTACCCCTGTGGCCCCTGGAGACATAAGCTCCAGATAAGAGCTTATGTCTCTGTCATAAGAGACAGATAGTACCAACCAACATTACAAAACAACACTGAACTTCTGAGTTAAGTCTTTATTATTTATTATGCATAATTTTAAAGTTACAGACTTCTCCCCCAACACATCTTGAGGTTCCATCCAGATATTAAGAGGTACCCTGGTTTTTCAAGATAAACAATTGACTGTGGGTGATGTACAGGATACATGCAATGGATGCAGGACCAGATGGTCCTCTCTCTTTGCCTAGATGGGCACAGTAAAGACTGTACTTGTAGAGACAAGCCCTAAAAGTTAAAGCTCACAGCCCCCAGAGGAGAAAAGTAGGATGCAATTCTCATCTGGGTGGGACAGCACATTTTGAAAGTGATTGCATCAGGAACAGGAGAGCACTTGTGTGCAGAAAAAAATGTCTTACCTTCCTCAAGAACAAAAGGAGGAAATACCATCACTCCTTCCTTGGGAGGTATTTTGTCAGCATCAGGTGGAATATTGTACAAGTGCATGAATATACTCACAGGCACACATGCATAAACACAGGCATTTAAGATTGAAGTTGCTCCATAATCAGGACTAATCACAATAACACACCATCTCCTACTCCAGTCCAATAAGGAAGATGGAACAGAAGGGAAGAAGGACAAGGATGAAGAAAATAATAGGGATCCAAACAAATTAATTGTCTCCAAAAATGACATCCTTTTGATACTTTATTCCCTCTTCTTCAGCATGAGTTTCTCTTGTCTCACTAACTTAGGAGAAACATTAGCCCTTCAGCACCCTCTGTTTTGGAATAAGCATAGAAGAGTTTTCTTCACTTGTCTTAGCACTGCCATTTAATGTCAGTTCAGAGGCTTATTACATTTCTTTTATCTGAAAAACACTTAATGCCTTTTGACATTCTTGCCAAAAAAAACCTCAACTGATTGCCATCTCATGTTTTTGTATCATGGCCATTATTCAAAGCTTTTGCTAATTTGCTAAATGGGCCAAAATGGACATACATATTCATCCCACTGATAGCAGTGATGTATTCAGAAGAGTGCACACTGCAGATGTCACACTGAATCATTCATATCAATCCAAAACACAGGTGGTGGCATTGCCCAGAAAACACATTACTCATTTAGAGGTAACTTAGACTCTGATGCCTACTTCCCAAGCTGTTTAAATATTCACACTTAATCAGAGGTTTCCCAATCTGTTTACAGGTTCACTCCTAAAGAGGGGACAGAAGCCAAGTTTCCCCACAGCTAACACATTACAAGTCATGCGGGAGCCCTATCGCCTGCCTTTTCTTTGAGTTCATGCTTGCTTCATCTGGACTATCAGTAGTCTTTCTGCAATAGGAAGGATGGAGTGTGACCCCATCCCAGTCTAGGGAAAAGACTGGGAAATGGGAGGGGGCTGGCACTTCCTCAGGATGTGGAGGAAACTGAATCAGACCTTCCACTTCCCAAGTAAGTGCTTTCCCCCAGGTCTTCAGAACAACATGGCCACGGCCTTTCCCTCTTCCCTTGCAGAACTGGGAGTGCTGAAACCAATTCTAGCAAATCAAGCCCCTACAGATAAAAGCCCTGAACTGATTCATTTAGCCACAAACTGAGGCCACATCATCTGTAGCAATGCCACTAAAGATACCCAAATGACTTTTAGGTCTAAGATAGAAGTTGGAGCACCTACACAGCCGAGTCAGGCTTTACATTAACTGTCTAGGGAAGCCTACTTCCTTCAACTGGACTTATAAAGAAACATTGGTGCCTGAATTGTGAGTCTGCCATTAATTTCTCAGACTTTGTCCATGTTCTGTGCAAAAGTATGAGCCTGAGCATACACTGAAATCCAGACCCAGACATGGCTTTAAGGCAACACTTGGGGAATTCTAGAAGAGAAGTGTTGCAGTGGTCCTGACAGGCACACAGAGCCAGGACAGAGAAGGTGGGAAACCATGAGCAAAATGCATCTGCAATATGAATCTTAGCATATGGCCTTTTTCTTTCATGGACCTCAGCTAGGGTAAGAGCCTCAGAGTGCTCCAGACTTGCTGTGGGGGTCAGTGAAGAGGCAGTGCCTCCATCATTTATGCTAACAGCTGGTTCACCTTTCACAGAAAGCTAAAAGTAGCCACAAAGTCAACTATCTTCTGATAATTTTCTAGAATTTCTGTAATTGAGCGCTTGCCTCAAAGTAAATGCTAATACAGCTTTCTGTGCTTATATTCCTTCCTAATTTCTAACGGCACATTAGAAAAGTTTCTCTAGCAAAACAACATTTGTATCAAGAAGTTATACAGTTACACCAGTTTCTAGATAGGGTAAAGTAATTGCCAAAGTAGATGCCAAATCTGAGGTAAAGAAGTTAAAACTAAGGAGCCTTAGTAACACTAACATTGCTTTCTTGCTTCCTTGCAAGTTTTTACCTGAAATTAAAAGCCAACATTGGATGGAGGTTCAGAATGTTCTGGGTCTTCCTAACATTCTGAATTAGCAAATATTTTCATGTGGGATCTTTCCTGTCCTTTCTGTAAATTAAAAATAAACTCCCTAAAACTCAATATAGAATATCCCCTTTTTCTTCTCTGCATTATATGAAGCTATGGACAGACAACAAAATTTTTCTTGATGACAAAGCGTTTGGTTTTGTTTGATTTTGGTGGTTTTGTTTCTTTGGTTTTTTTTGTTTTTTTTTTTATTGTCGCTCAATAGAGATGCTGAAGAGGTAGTGAATAGGATAAAGTGAATGGTACAACAAGAAGGATAAATACCTGGAAGCCAATCTGGCTTCCATTATCAGTTTCAACTGAATAAAAATCTTCTCAGATATTTTTCAATTTCATTAGATCATATTTTGTCTGGGAAACTATTCTTCAGATAATTTCAGTCCATTCCTAATCAGAACAAAATAGTTAATGAGTAACTGTTCAATTGTTCTTTAAAAAGATCTGGAAATCTAACAGATAATGAATTTAGAATTCCATTAAAAATTAAATAGTTTCTTTTTTGACTGTTTAACAAAAACTCTACTAGGGACCTTTTTCATTTATTAATGACTCAGTGCTTGCAGAACATTGTATTTCATAACAAGAAGACAATTCAGTGTAGAGAAGACTGACTCATGGTGTTTTATCCTCTTCTGCATGGTAATAAAACATGCCTTAATGTCTTAGACATTAAGAATTTTCCAAGACAATGTGCTAAAAGCAAAGGATTTTGCCTGTGTATCACTGAAGTAATGAGTTTTTGAATTCACTCAGAGAAGGACTGGAAACAGAATGAGAATATTTAAATGTAATTCTGTGAAGACCATATATTTAGAGGTCATTTAACTTCCACCAAGTCTTTTCTTTCTTATATTCTTGCCATGTACAGTACTGTTTAGGCCAATCACTGTTAGAAATCTAGTTAACAGATGTGAACTATATAGTTTATGTTGAATTTTTAATGTCTAAACTAGAATGCATTGTTCTCAAAAAGCAATAAGTTGTCTAAATCTAAAGGGCATTTTAATATTTGCATTTGGAAAATATTCCTCTATTCACAGCTGTTACATAGACAAAAAAAACAACACATGAGCACAGCCAGCAACTTGGAATGGAGAGGAGCTATTTATTTCCTTGCTACAGTCGAAGGTGTTTTCAGGATTGCAGAATACACTTTCCTGTTCTTTAGACTGTTCTTAAAAGTGGACCATTGGGGAAGCAGCTTATTCTGAAAGTTGCACTAACTTCAGAGTGATCTTGCTGACTTCCCTAAATTAGGCCTGGTTTATGTCATTGTGGCCCAGTTTATTTTGTATTTTACGAAACAACACACAGTGACTCAATGCATGTTGAAGTATGGATGCAGCCATAGCGCATGATACCTAATACTGGGAACAACAGGTTTATGAAGTCTTTGGAGAGATAAGTGTGACTGCAGGTGACATTTGGGTGTCCAAACATGTATATTCATCTTTTGCATTGTTCTGTGGCATGCCAAGAAAGCAGCATTTCTTGAGTGTGAGTGCCTTACTGCAGCACAACTTTCATCAGACTATTGGCAAGCTCTTGAAGACAATTTATGTTATACTCTTCATTGACAGCCCTTTAATTTATTGATAGTCTTCTAGGTGCTTATATGAAGCAGTTTTCTCAAAACATATCTCAGTAAATTTAAGGATTTCTGACAACTTACAATGCACAGGTCCCTTTGAAGTGAACTCAAGACAAATTTGAATGTGTTGCCTTATTGCAATGTTTTAAGCAATTTTTTTTTTATGCAGGCAAGTACACAGCTTGAAAGAAACCAAAATTATTAAGTGACATTTATCTTTATAGTCTATATTCTGATCTCTTCAAATATTACACAGAGCTATTACATCCCTTTCCTCATTTTTTACATGAGCATTTTGTTACTCTATATTATAGAAGTGCCCTGGGCTGAGGTTTCTGCTCGTGGAGAAAAATAAAATTTGGTTTCTGTACTAAAACAGCCCACACATTCACAGGACTACGGACTTCAGATTTTTTTCAGGTACTATGCAATTCACGGCTCAGTACAGCCCCAGATGGGAACTAGAAAGCCTCTTCTTGATGTTTTTCCACTTAGTTGCTTTATTTGTGGTATCACATAGCTGCTGTCAGGTTTGGTTGGTTATAAAGGCAGGATCACATTCTTGCAGGCTCAGCACTACAGAACTATAGCAGAACTATAGCCCACTTTTCTCTGTGCAACTTGTACCTGAATTAGATTTTGAATTATTTTGACACCAGTACTGCCCAAAATTCACATAATTTCAACTGTAGCATGTCTAATCATTAATAATGACAGTTACAGTAAACAAAATCTAAGTAATTTTCAGTAGATTAAATTAAATAATCTTGAATAGTCAGGTTTAAATCTCAGTAGACGGAGGAGAATCTCTGTTCTGTAAGCTTTACTGGTGAATTAGCTAGATTACTGTGTTTGAGACACTCTCTCATGTCTTTATCTACAAAACCATTCACAGAAATGTGTTTATTAACTAGGTCAACATTTATTTGGAATGTAAATATTTTGAGACAAAACAGAGACTGCTAATAGGATGTCATATTTTTAAAAATACAATCCAATGAAAGATGGTTTTGAAAGATCTTGGCCTACCTCTTCTACTCTTCAGGATGTGTGAATTTGTGCATAATTCAAGTTTTACCTTTCCTAAAGGATTTTTTAGCATTTAAGTAATTAGTAAAATTACCAGATTGCAAAAAAAATGCAGAGCAAAACTCATCAAATGACAGTGTTTTCAACTATTTTTAATACCGTGTTTCTTCATTCTGTTAACACTCAGCATCCTGTGGACATCTGAGACAGTGCTGTCCCTGCAGAGGTCTTCTTGTCCTGCTTTCACAGCTAACTTGTGCAAGCTTGGCATCCACAACCCTGAGGACCAAAGGCTGTGTTTCTACTGACAGATCTAGAATCAGAGCGCAGAATGGGACTCTAAAAAGGGTCATTAAAACATGATGTTCAGAATTTTCTTAAGAAAAGTACATAAAGTTTGCATGCATAAACATGGAAATATATATTGGTAGGAAAAGAGTTTACTGTACCAATTTCTGTATTAAAGAAAAGCACACAGCGCTGAAGAGTTCAGTGTATAGGACAAGAAAAACTTGACAAATTCACTACTGAAATGAATTAATGAGGAAGTTACTGATTGAATGGCTGCTCTGCTTTAGCTACTATCAGACTGGAAACAATTCTACAGTTACCTATATAAATTTTTTCATACATTATTTTCTCCTTTCAAGCATGGATTTTCTAATCAACAAACTGATGTAGAAATCTGTCTAATCAATGACACCACACAAGATTTTACAGTAACTATTGTGGAAAATATATTTCCATATATGTACTAACAATCCTCATTAATACCCATCAAGATTCATTTTTTTTAGTAATACTGGTTGTTGTTGTTGTTGTTGTTGTTAATAGTAGTAGTAGTGTAATTATGTTCTGAAAATGTCATCCTAATGATTTCTCATCCCACTTGCAGTAAAAATGGGTCTCTACTGCTGGATTGACTCTTAAAATGAGAAAACAATTATGTTACTAAGGAAAAAGTAAAAAATAAACAAAAATATGGTGTCATGAATAATATTAATACCACAACACATTTTTATAAGTGAATGACTCTTGTATTTTTCTTATTATTTTATCAATCTGTAGTTTTATAATAATAGTCTACATATCGCATATTCTGAGGAAATGATAGAACTTCCTGTTCTCTCACATCTGGAACATTAGTAAGCTCAACCTCCAAAAAAATAGAGGCTAAATAATTTACCACACTGTTTATTTCAAAGACCTCCTTCCAGAACTAAAGGAAATCTATTTGCATGTTTCTAAAGGCATTGTTCCTTCAGTCTGTGATGTTCATCAGTCAGGTTTGCTGCTTTTGTTTTTGTAATCTAAATAAATATAGTTCAATGGTTTGGAACTCTATGGTCATCCCAGTGGATTCCTCTGTATCTATTGTGTAAGGCAAAACTAGGGGAAGCAAATGATGACTAATTTTATGAACACAAGATGATGGAAGCAAGTGGAAACCTCTACATTCTGCTACAATCTGCCACCTTTTAAAGTGTAAAGCCTAATGATCCAATAGCTTCTGAAGTTAATTTTTTTCTCTCACAGTTAATTTTGTATTTTCCATTTTAACTGATTATTTCTACAATTTTCTTTAACTCATTACTTTATTAGGTATTGCTAGAAATTTGATAAAACACCTCTCATTTACTTGTGGTTGGTGTTTGCACACAGGCATCTGCCAAAAAATAACTCCTGGGTGTAAACTGACACCTAGATTGCAATAATATGCTCGCTAAATCATGACCTAAATAAGAAATAATTTGAGGTAAGGGAGAAACAACCACAGAGAAACACGGGTTAAAAAGTGAAAGCCAATGGAAATGCAACACAATATCCTGACAAAAGGTGTTATAATTCAAATGGATTACATTTTTTTCTGATATACTCTAAGTTTTAAAAATATTTGTAGGATTGAAAGAGTTCTGCAAAGCAACTACAGCTTTACTACAGTAAGCTGTAACCGATTTCTGTGTAGTCTGTACTTGTTAATGCTTTTCACAGTAAAGCAAACAGGTTTAAGAAGGTTTGTACCTTGTACCTTTACAGGAATGAGATTTACCATTTGGTGGAAAATTATACAAAATGTATTTAAAACTGTAAGCACAGAATTTTAAAATTTCCTGTTATTTCCCATGAATCAGGACGTTCCTGCATATCCTAATAAAATCGTATTAAAATTCCTTTTTACTTGCTGTTAGCAAAATAAAGGAAAAAGAAATTTGGTTGATGCAACCTGCATTGTGACCCAAACCCCCACCTGTTCTTCCACTGAAATCAAGGTGTCTCTGGGCAGATCACACAGTGTACACTGCAGGACTGAGCTTAAGGCTGTGCAGACAAAACCATGAAAGACAATGCATAAGTGAAACCAACTATACAACAGCTGGGTTTTATTTTAAGTCTGTCCTTTACACTGTCTACAGTAAAGAGAGATAAATTGGGTCCTAAGGGTATTAGAGGCTAACTATAAAACACACATCTAAGATAACCAGCTAAATCACCTTCTGAAGAGCCTCTCCATCTGCTAACTGTAGAAGAACTAACTTAGGCTAAATGTCTAAATTACAGAATTTCCACTTTTAAAATAGGCAAATTTGGAAGAGATAAATATTTAATTATTAAGTTTTCTTATTGACTTGGAGATGACCACAGTTTTACCCAAACTTTTTGTTTACAATGACTGTGTGTGTTTAAATATGTAACTGCTGCCACCAAGAGAATCTCAGAGTTTCACGATACCTCCAAAAACTAAATCCTTTAGGGACCTCCAGACAATATCTGGAGTTCATTGCCATCCTGAAAACCACATTCAGAACACAATGTTCACAAACTCCTTAGGAACTCCTTCTCACAGTGTTGCCTAAATTAAATATTTGTAGTTCATGATAATTTTTTTTTATAATTAACATAGGAAATGTGGTAGCATCGAGCCCCTTGGATCATCATAAATTAAAAGTCACCATCAGAGTACACACTGTGTTTCATCTTATAGAGGAAAGGTTAGGAAGACAAAGGGCAAAGTCTGAACTTTAGTTAAAGTTGTGTAGAAGGCCAGTGCACAGTGAATGAGGAGAAGGGTGGAACCATTTCCTTGAGTAAATTCATGATTTAGCCACTGAACTTTGGACACTGAGAAGCTCTGAGACTTAAGAGCACAAAAGTGGCAGCAGAAATAGTTAAGATGGGAAGTGATTAAGTTATGAACAATGAGAGGTTAGAAAGTACTGCAACAGGCCATTGGGAAATGGCCATTGGAAAATGCTTGACAGTGTCAGCACTGAACTGCCAAATGTGTTTTCTACTGACTGAACTGGGACCCAGGATTTCTTCATTGCAATGCAAGACATTGCTAAAAATGCAATATTTGACTCAATCATTTAATAAAATCTGTATAAAATGGTGTTGCCACCCACCTTCCTGGTGGACACGTTTTTGCTACAGGTGGTCATGGAAAGCAGCTAATCAGCACTGGATCAAGCAGTGGCCCATGTTCCTCAAAGTAATTTTCCTTGTGCACTGTGAAGTGTTGTCCAAATAGTGAATACAAAAGAGGATAGTGTGCCTTAGCAACATGTTTCAAGAAGAAATATACTGCAAGTTCACTGTTAAATCAACACAATATTTTTATAAAAGGGGGATTCACTCAAGGGAACTTTCTCAAGACTGAAGCTTGTGCAATCTAAAACTTGGAAAGAGGTTTTGACTAGACTGAGCAATCTGCTGACCTTTCTGAGACATGCCCTTGGTAAACTGTTGTGTACCAAAGGTACTGGAGCTGATTTACTGTGAAGCAAGGCAATGTCTGCTCAAGAAACGCCCAAATTTCATGAAGAATGTAAATTTGCTATTTTTACAGGACCCTAAGAAAATTACACAGGCATCTCATATTGTACAAGCCTAGGATTCTTTCCATTCAAACTATTAAAAATATTCCATAGATATAAATTAGCATTAGAGATGTCATAATTTTGCCAGTGTTCAATCAGAGAACATGTTCTAGGCAAAAAGTTAAATTTAACATATGCTTAGAGGGGATTCTGGGACTGGAGGGGTACCCACGTCATAGTTCTCCAGCTGCTCCAAAAGTAATTTCATGGAGACAGACATACAGTGTACAACAAGGGTATTGGATACAGCTTTCTCCTTTCTTCTGTAAGTTTACTTCTTGCTAGAAGTAAATTTTAAGCCACTATTCACACTCTATTCACACCAGTTCAGTATTTCACTTTAATGTTGTCACCTCAATAAAAATATTCTCAGATGGGACTATACACATTCTTAAAGAGTATCATATATACCATCACTTGAAAAGTCTTTCCCAATACTCAGGTGCGTCTAAATAAAAAATTTTGCCTGGTAAAAGCAGATTCTTTAGAATAGATAGCACTACTTAAGCACAGCCATGGTTCTTATGGCAAATCCAGATTGTTCCATTATAGGACATTTCATAAAGCCATGCACTTTTTCTTCTGACTTCCGACATGAGCATATTACTATATTAAATTAACAGGGAGCAGTCCCTGGCTTCACTGCAATGCAAGAACTGTAATTTAAACCATCCCTTTTGTTGCCCCCTACACGGGATGGAAACATGTTCACTGTCTGCACCAGCGCTGCCTCCCACATGGAGTCCTGTTGTGTCCAGCTCATGAGGGTCATCCATGGCAGCAGGAAAGGCTTCTGAGCTGCAGGACCCACACACCAGTCCCCACTCGTGAGGCTGCTGTAGCTGCCCTGTCCCTCCCCATCACAGTGCTGCTCCCACGGGAAGGCAGCCTACCTGAACTGCCTAGGTGGGGGCTGCAGCACATTCCTGATCCAAGACATAAAACACATAAACAGGCAGTATAGCCCTTATTATACTCTCAGTTACCCAGACATCAAACAACACCCAGACTTCTATTGTGTAGGGATTGTATCTTGATGGGTAAAAGAACAAAGAAATGTGTCAAAACATACAGGAATATTTCTTCTGAGATGTTCACATTTCTTGGAGTGTTAATTAAATAAACGCAGGTGGCTTTCACTGGTTGTTTACCCTTGAACTTTTCATTGGCTTAATATTCCATAAACCTAACTACACAAGCTATTCATTCACAGATTTTTAAAAATGGGTGCACTTTGTTTCAAGGTACAAATGTTAGTATAATAAAATACTAACAGATCTCTCAGTATGAATAAACAGGAATCACTGTTTATTCATGATACAGAGAATTGTGTACGGAGGTCTCCCCATTAAAATGGTAAACTAAGCCAAATTTAATTACAGCTTGAAAGCCAAAGGGAAGTATGTTACTATCTTATCCTGCAGGACACAAGGTGATTTTAAAAAACAGTGGCATGCAACTGATAACGTAAACAGAAATATAAAATCAGACTAGGCACTAGTATTTGGCATGCTTCATACCTATAGAAATCTGTTTCCATCTCCAGTGATGATTTGTTGGCTTGGCTACATTAAAAAAAAATTTAAAAAAAGATAGGTCACTTTTTAAAAGTTGTCCTAAAGCACACTTCATATATCTCCACTTTATAATACTTTATAATAAACAAAATGAAATGCATAAAATATACTTTTTTACTGTGAGACAACTTATACAGGTTTTAGATTGATGTTCTGCAATGAAACAGAGGGAAAGCCCTTGTAAAGACAATTACGTTTTCTTCCTTCTAACAAGGAATTAGGAACAATAAGCTTTCTCTATTTCCTTGCATGGTAACAAAAGGCTGTAAAACAAGATACAAAGAAACTGGCCAAGAAGAAATCTTTGCACTCAGCTGTAAAAGCTACAGTACTGACAACTCTGCTGATATCGTGAAAGGCAATATTTTGAACATATACTTTGTTTGGTTCATTTTTTCAAATTTTTTTTTCCGAAGATGTTTCAGATAGTAGCTGAGCATAGTCTGTCTCCCTTGCTTTTTAGTATCAAGACAAAGTCACAGTCTAAGCAAATCCCCCTGCTAAATTTTTAAACAGAAAGTACAGTAAGCTGCCCCTGTAAGTGACAACAAAGCACTATATTATTAAAATACTTTTGGCATCTAGCTTCTCCAATTCATTTATTCTCACCAAAACACACTATTATCTAGTTTAGTTGAGCTGATATATATCCAGTTAAAATATCCACAACTTGCAAAGTAGATATCCTTGCAGTTAGTATATATTAATAGCTCTGTGGTTAGAACAGTCTGCGGTGCTGCCAACCTTTGCACAATGCCACGGTGGTTAGCAGAACCATTCTATAAATAAGGTGTGGGTTCTGTGTTCTTGGCTTTTTCAGCCTCAGGAGGATGGAAATTAAAGCCTGGAAATCACAGGGAAGTGCACTATCCAGCCAACACAGGGGAAGAAGTAGGATATTGCGGGTTTTACTGGCACACAAGATAAATAATCTCACTGTTACCACCATGGTGAAAAGTTTAAAAGACCTAGTTTTATCGAAAGTATTTGAGATGCCAATTTTCCACCCAAAATGGCTCAGCCAAATAAAAGCACCTGGAATTAACACCAAATCAATAGCCAAGAAGCCTATGAATACAGCAATCTATCAAACCCCCCATAAAACAAACTTCAGATGTGGATAGTGTCACACAACCACATGAAAAAAATGACAAACTTTTTTACATTCCACAAAATGACATTTTAACTCCACTCCACTAAAACTAAGGGCTCCCTTAAATGAGCGCAGAGGAACCAGAATCCACGACAGCCACCCCCAAGTCTGCCATTCTGTTCTCTGTGGATGAACCTTCCTGTTAAGTCCCTGGAGTTAATCCTGATGCAGGTTGAACCATGCTGCAGGTTGGCACTTGGCCAGCTCCCATTAAACAATATTTACATCTCTCTTATCTGGTCATAAATTGTTAAATTTTATGTTTTGGCATACCCAAAACAATTCTTTGCCTGCCACAGAAGTGTGCAGTGCATTGCTAGAGCCATAAAAGGGCTTCTATTATGTTTACAAACTTGAGCTGTTATATGGAGTCAGCAGACAGAGAGACAGCCTTTCCTGATTGAATGGACTGAGTTCTCAGTCTTGAATTCTGATCTGGTGAATGGAATTGAAATGCTTAACCAACCATCCAGACAGATGTTAGCATCGTTGTTATCTAACCTGAGCTCTGCTTCCAGAGCTCTACAAAAACCACCAGTATCCCTTAACAGTGAGAATTGTTAGTAGCAAGGGAACTGAACTTCAGTAGATCACTAATTCCAAAGTCCATCTACTAGACTGTTAACATAGGTGGGCGCATTTAAGCATATTTTTATGCAAAACATGCTTAATGCTTTTTTCCTTTCTCCTACTGTCCAAAACCAGAATTCAGGGATAGGTGTTTCTCTTGTAACACCAGACTTCACTGCTGCCCTGTGTCCAGCAACCAACTGGGCTCAAGTTTCTGCTTTACTTACCATACATGTGTCCCTGATTCCTCTCCATTCAGATTGTAGAGAGATGCTGTGCAGAAGCAGGTATTCAGTGATTGTAATTGATGTGCAGGCAGAACTGACATCCTGATTTGAAAGTCGGAGTGAATATAAGGAACTTTAAACAATTATTTTAAGAGCTTATTTTCACTACCAAACTCTTAGACCATTAACAAAGGAACAAATACTGTTTTAGTAGTTAACCTCAATTACTGCATTATACAATTAATAAACCACAAACAACTTCTTTCACGAGAAGCCTTTACCATAAACATGTCTACTTAAGCATCTTTCAAATCCTCCTTACACAGAAATCAGAGCAAATAAGTCTGTCTCACATAGCAAAGAATAGGGATAGGTGCTCAGCCTTTCAACCTCTCCATTCCTCAGCTTTCAAAAGATTGAACAGCACTGATTTCCACCTGCAAAAGGGCAGCCCCAGAATGTAAACAACTCCTTTGTGCTGAATCTCTCTCTTTCTTTCCCTGAACTTGAGTTGACATGAAGTATTTGGTTTAGCTATTCACAGATTCCAAAGGCCAAGCCCTCTTCTCTCTGCCAAGCATGGTGAGATAAAAACACAGATAAGATTCATATTTCCTGTAACTTCTGTACCTGGGAAACTTAAAACTTGGACAGCGCTTGACTTCTTTTGGACATTGTGTGTAAAAAACACTAGGGACAGAGTACGCAAGTGGCAAAACTCTTCTCCATCGAGATTGTGTTCTATAAATTCCTGCTCTAGAGGTTATTACTGGAGATGTATATAATGTTCAAAGGGGAAAAACCAATGCTGCTTTGATATAAGGCTTTTTGCCTTCCCTGTCTTTCATTCTTACCCATTCTCTACCACTCCAGCCTGTGTTGTGCTATTTACCTTCTTTTGCTACACCGTCTGCTTTCTTGCAGCTATCAGGACTCGGATGCCCAGAGAACACATGCTGCCAGGGCTGATATGAAAGTGAGTTTATTGATGGGAAGAATGGCATAGCCAGCACTGTACTCTTCTGATTCTTTGTTAGTCATAGTTTGCAGATGTTACAGGGGAAAACACTTGCAACATCTTCAAACTTTGCACACAGAGAAGGCATGTGGCACTTCTCTGCAAACTAGGAATGTTTGGCCAGCATTACCCACTGCCCAACTGGCTTGTACAGAGTACTCAGTAAGCATCAAATTATTTTGGCTATTGAGGGCATATATATTATAAAACCATGCTTTTGTTAATCATGTCAGGCTTCATCTCTGTTCCTGATTTTTTTTAGTTCTTTGCCCAGCGCTCACTCCTTGGTGAGCTCTGGGTAAATGCTCTCATTGTTTATTGTTAATCATTCTTGCCTGCATGATGATAGCTGGGTTTTGATCACTGTCTGAACAAAACCACCTCTGCTGGATGGGTCATGGAATAGGGTGGAATTTATGAGGCATCTTTCTCCAGATTATATTGCCCTCAGCTATGTTCTATCAGAGACACTCTGTAATACTGTGTAAACACATTCTCTTTTATGTCACAGTGATCTGGAAATAATGTCTCTGAATGGAACAAAATGGATAGAAAAGACGTTTTCTCACAGGCCTGTCTCAAAATGGTATTTTTAAAAATACAAGAATAATCTTCTGTAAAGCAGGCCAAGGTGAACCTTTCTTTTCCCTTCTAACCCCTATTAGATGGACAGTTAGACTGCACAGCCTGTGTTCTGCAACTGCATCTCATTTATTTTTAAAATTTACTTTGTATTTTGTCAGCCTCTCACAAGAGGTCTTTCTAGGCAGACTGAGCATTTTTGATAAAATACATCCCAGTCAATCTGCAGAATTCCTGGCCCTAAGGGCTGCACTGATACTTCTACCTGTAACAGTCCTGGGCAGGCCTTTTGCTTTATCCTGTGCACCTGTTGTGGGTAGCAACGGACTCTTCCATGTCCCTTTATACCTCAGCTTTCCTCCCAGCACTAAGAACAACCATCATAGGCAACAACTCAGCACTGAAACCAGACATCTGCTTCCTATCATTGGGATGGGCAGGCAGCGAGCTAGGAAAAGAGTGATTTTTTTTTTTCACCCTACCCATACCATTGACCTAATCAACTGCAAATCAAGGACTGTACAAAATGTATCTCTACCGGAGCAAGAGAAGAACCAGTAAACATCCTGGTATATTTCTTTTTCACCAGATTTTGTGGTGATCCCAAAGTTGTACTGTATTTTCAAACTCACTGTGAAAATGCAGTTCATCACATGCAACAAAGTCTGTTTAAAACAGCTTTCACACTGCTCAGCTTTTCCTACCAAACATGCTTAAGAGTGCTTTTCCTTATTGCACACCAGTTCAAGAAGAAAAGGGTATATCAATGAAGCCAACTAAGTGGCTAAAAAGATTTATTATCCTGTTCCTGAGAATTTGGGTACTCACACAATGCCACCAGGCTGTGGACTATAAAATTAATCTGAGAGAAAAGGAGAGTCTGTCAGAAAGTTTTGAATTTTCATGATACAACTAGAAGTGATGTATACAGTATTGTGCAGCACATGCTAACAGGATTTTCAATGGTACACTGGGCACATATAAAGGCAAATGAGTTCCCTGATATGCTTCACAGGATTAATCAACATGAGCTTGAGAAAACTGCATTTCATTCCCACACAACAAATTGGTAATGAGTTACACAGATAAAGACAATATAGCACAAAAAGCCCAGTTGTCTTCCCAGAAGTTATATATACAGAAAAACAACCCTGGTCTACCAGCTCTCAGTGTTCAGACAACCAGTGATACTTTTGTATTTATGTCAGAAGGTCCTCAAGAGATGTGTTCTCTAGTCTTTCATTTCTCTTTTATTAAAGCATTTGAAGTAATCTAGAAAGCTTAGAATTAAAAGAGTTAAACAAATCTAAAATACTTGGTTAAGGCACCAAAATAAACCTGGAGCTGCTGAAATGGAAAACAGAATGAGTCACAATCCAAGAAATGCCTCAGGCTTGGCATTCTCTCAGTATATGCCAATATTCTCTAATAAACCTGATATTCAAAGGTTCAAAGTGCCCAGCATATGTTTTAGATAGCTACCAACACGAGAACAAAGTGTAGATATATACAGAGGTTTGTTGTCCTTGTGCTTTGGGGACATACTTCCCGGATGCTTCCCTAGAAAGGCCCCAGGAACATTTTCAGGGCATTTCTCGGCCCAGTATGAACAGGATTTTTAAGGAACCAGAGCTCAGGTCAAGAAAACACTACCTCAAAGGACAAGAGGGGGTTAAGTTTCAGGAGTAGCCTAGAATTCAGAGTATTGACTGAGTTGTTTTACCATATATAGCCAGGATACAATTGTTAAATACTTTGATATTCAGCTCCCTGGTTTTGCCCTTATTCCCAAAGGTTCAGCTAGAAAAGCTGGAGCTCTGACTTATTTCAGCTGCATTATCTACAGGTTTCTAATGGAATGATAGAGGTCTTTACATGAAATTCTTTGTCAAAGTGAAGAGAGTCATATAAAAACTTATAGAAAAATTAAAAATAGCATCAATGAAGGAACATGAAAACACACACACAAAATAACAAAAACAGCTATAAATTGAAGTAGACTACAGAAAATAAAAGGGGCAGACCTTCAGTAAGTATAAACAGAAGCACTGATTACTCTTAAAGCTATAATGAATGAGAGAGCACACACTAATAAAATAAATGCATTGCTTGCAGTACAAACAAAACAGTTTTGAACTGTTTTCACAAACACAACAAGACAAAAAGAAGGAAGGTGAGAAACTATCTGTAGATTACTTTACTCTCTCAGTAATTCTGCCAGGAATTTTACATGCAGTTATAGCTGTCTAACTATCAAAAAGACCGAGTGAGAAAATGGACAGAGTCCAGAGAGCCCAGAAAACAGCAAAAATTATCAGAGAGCCAGAGAAACTGATACGTAGTGAGTGACTAAAATAGAACTGAATTTTTAAGACACTGGCTGTATGACAATTAAAGAGATACAGCAATCTATGCTCTGAAAGACATGAATACAAAAAGAGAGGGACTTATATGGGAAAAGAGAAAGGAAAACTGAATAAGAAAAAAAAAAAAAGCATGCTGATTTTCAAAGTGGACTGAATGAGTCTGTCAAGCATGAAACGTGTAAAAGATCTGCTAGTCTAGGACTAACAATAGGACTAACAGTGTTCTATTCTCCCAGACCTGTCTACAGTAGATCTCTTAAAATTTTCTTATTCCTATTCTTACTAGTTCATCTGCATAGTTAAATGTTCTTTACTACTAAGACAGAGCAGTAGCTAGCATTTTATTCAGGGATAATCTAGCTCTGGCCAAAACAGTTTTTGAGAGCAAACCAATCCTTAACCTTGTCCCTGTTCTCTGCTATGTCTCCTACCACTGCTACCACAAGCACAAATACCGAAGGAAATTTTAAGATGCAAGCATCACATACATTCTTTCAGCACATGTCAAGCTCATTGGCTGCTGCAGGCTCTTTAGACAAGAGTTTCCCTATTCCCCCTGGGTTTCATAGAAAGCCAGACAGAAAGAGGACGAGCACATAGCCTTGGGAAGGAGTGGCCTGGAGGGAAAATCCCCAGAAGTATCCAACTGAAGGTTAATCACAATTTGCTAGACTTTGACTATTGATAATGTATCTCCCGTCCAGAAAGTAACTTTGCATTCTATGTGCTCCTCTCTCCTTTCTTTGGATAACCTGGACAGAGCAAACACTGTAATGGATATATACTCATACATATAATGTGTAAATATATGATATATACGTGTGTTGTAATACATGGACCAGCTGCATTGACACTACAGGGGCAGTACAAGTCATACTAGAAAAGTCTTAAAGAGAGAAGGAATGTAATCCAAGTGCACCTTCAAGAACGGTACATTCTTCCACTATACTTTTCTGATTCAAAATAATAAGATAAAACTTCAGTTGTTCACATGAGCATTTGTCTTCTGTCCTCAACTCTTCTCAGTGGAGTTTTCAAATTAGGAATTTTTAAATTTTATGCCTTTGAAAAAGTATTCTGCAAATTCTATTTTTCTCAAAGAAGCATCCTTTTTCATAAAGGAAGGGTTTTACCTCAGAAATTAATTTACTTATCTAAAGAAGTCAAGATTCAACCAAGCTATCAGACTATAAAAAGATAATAAAGTATACTTTGAGAAAAAAACCCTAACAATAGTGTTTGTGAAGCACTACTTAGGCAAGTAAAAGTCAGACCCTTACAATCCCAAAGTGTAGGAATGGCCAATGTGTTGGAAAGGAAAAATTCAACACTCTGTATGTAGCTGACCCATACATATTTCTGGCTCTTCAGTAAACCATTTGAAAACTATATGATGAATAAGAATGGATTTTTTTTCTATATTTTAGGAATAATAAATAAAAAGTTTTGTTCTCTAAGGCTGGATTACTTTATGGACGAGAATGTCCTAAACTCCTTGGATATTTGCTGGGTCATTAACATACTGCAAACAGACCAAAAAGGCATTCTTAGCAAAAGTAGTTTATCATATCCTAAGTATTTTTGTAAAGGAACTACACAAAAGAATGACCTAATTCAAGCATAACATGCTCAGTATTCCTTTTCCATACACAAAGCATGAAAAGAGCAGAAACTCGTGAAAAGATCAAAGAGATTTTAACATAGAGAGTTATAAAATAGCAAATTGCAGAAAACATCTGGAAAACTTAGTGACAGCAAATCCCTGAAGTGTGGTTTAGAAATGCAAACTAAATTATAGTCTAAATCAACTGATACTGACATTTTTTCAGATGGATGGATTTATAAACAGACCTGAGAAATATTTGATCCAGCTGCTGAATAGATAGAAATTTGCATCTTCAAAAAAAAATATTATCAGGTTTTGGGTTTTTATAATATCCAAAGCACCTAAGATGGGGTAACTATTAATAAGAATGGATGTTTGATTTTTATCTTTTTTAAAGTCATCAATCAATGACACCATGCTGCTTCACACTCCCAGTCATCACCTGCTTCCCATCGTACATACTTCCAGCAAAGGGACACTTCATCAATAGAAGGAAGAATAAAAAACAATTATTAGCAGAGTCCTAATTAAAACAGAGAATTCAACAGTCTCCAGAAAACATGGTGTGATTCCAGGTAAAGGATCCTACATCACTGACAACTAAAGACAGAATGTTTGCAACAAAAACCATCCAAGAACAGTTACTGCTTCTGTAATGATTTTTCATCAGAATCTGATTTAATTTGGACGCTCATAGAGAAATCACCTGGTCCTTCCTGCAGATCCCACTAGCACCAGAGCTGTTTCCATATTTCCTCCACAATATACCTTCTCTTTTTTCATTTCAGTGGGCAAACAGGCCAAGCTCTGAAGTTCTGATGAACTTTCAGGTTCTGGTTTTATGCTACACTGAAGTTTAATGCTTTTCTTTCCTCTGCTTATATAAGTAAGCAGCCATAAACACTGGGGTTACCACATTTTAACAAGCTACCACCAGTCAGCTGAACAGTAGCAGCTGTTGGACCACCATGCTGCAAGGCTGAAGCAGATGGCTCTCCTCCCCAGCTCTGGCAGGGCTGGGGCACGAACAGGCTCAGGAGTTGCCATCCAGCACTGAGTAGCTCTCCAGATCCTACATCCCTTCCTCAACCTTTTACCATATGCCCACTTAGCAGGAACCCCATTAGGGTTCCTTGTAATCTTTAACATGCTTAAACAACCAGAAACACTGATTATATCGTTCCCTGTACTGCTGTAAACATGGAACTGACCAGCAGGGCTAGGGAAGTGATTGTCCCGCTGCGCTCAGCACTGGTGAGGCTGCACCTCAAGCGCTGTGTCCAGTTCCGGGCCCCTCACTACAAGAAGGACATTGAGGTGCTGTAAAATGCCCAAAGAAGGACAACAAAGCTGGTGTTGTCTAGAGAGTGAGTCCTATGAGGAGAGGCTGAGGGAGTTTGGATTGTTTAGCCTGGAGAAAAGGAGGCTCAGGGGGTACCTTATCACTCTCTACAATTGCCTGAAAGGAGGCTGTGGCCAGGTGGGGTCCAGCCTCTTCTCCCAAGCAACCAGAGACAGGACAAGAGGAGAGGCCTCAAGCCGCACTGAGGGAGGTTCACATTAGACACCAAGATGAATTTCATCACTGAAAGGGTAGTCCAGCATTGGAACAGGTTACCCAGAGAAGTGGTGGAATAACCATCCCTGGAGGTGTTCAAGAAATTACTGGACCTGGTGCTAGTGTTATAGTTTAGTTGGCATGGTTGATCAAAGGTTGGACTTGATCTTGGAGGTCTTTTCCAGCCTTAATAATTCTGTGATTCTATGATTTAATACACATCATACACACAGTCAACCTCCGAATCCCAACCTGGGATCTTTTCACTAGATCACCACTTATTCCAGCATTCAAATCCAAGTCTCAGTGAAACATTGTGAGTTTTACCCTGTAACATATGCTAACATATTCATAACAGCTCTGCTGATACATCCTATAAACTGCAGTAAGAAGTAACATTTTTAAAAAATTGAAAGCACACAAGAGTGAATTATGAAAACACACTAAATACATTTCTAGACTTCTACTGATGGGAGAAAATTAAAAAGAAGTATCTAAACATGTCTGAGCCCAGCCCCTTTGATCTTCCCCATGCTCTCCATCTGTTCACAAGGAACTGTATTCCCACTGTCAGTATTAAACAGCAAACTCTCTCATCCCTCACTGGAGACTATTGGAGCACTAACTATTAAATCATCAAAACAGCAACTCAAGAGACCTCATGGGAGTACTTTCTTCCTTTCTCATTTTAGAAATCAGAGGCTATACTGAAAGCTACTATAAACATCTCTATTACCACTAACTTAGCTTGATCCAGAAAGTCCTAAAATCATTTCCACAACCAGTTTTTGACCTGAACATATTTATCATGTCATCTCTACTCTGACTCTCAAAGCAGCTTTCACCTCAACACATATAAAACCTATCTTCATAGAAGCATTTGGCAGAAATGTAGCAGCATCGAATATAATTCAGCAAAATAAATATAAATGTTTTGCCATGGCTTACATTTACTTACATTAGCTGGTCACTGAAAACAGTGAATTTTACACTCCACAGGACAAAAAACAACAAGAAAAGCAACAGAGCACAAGGGAGTTTCCATACACAAAGACAGGATCTAATTATCCTTTTTAATGGAACAAGTCAAGGGTCACTGCTTCAGTGGTGACAAACTATCATACATATGATGCACACAGTTTTTCCAAAAGTCTCCCCAGGTTTTCTTATGCACACTCCTCAAACATGCAATTTATTTGATTTTTTCTTTTTTTCTTTTTTTTCTTTTTTTTTTTTTTTGCTTATACAGATATGGCTATATCAAGGCAATATGAGTTTGCAGGTTAAACCTCTCTATATTTGTCAAATCTGAATATTCAAACTGCCCACTGTGTAAATAAGAAAACGTACATCCTAATCAATATCTTTAATCTGCAAGGTCCTTCAGGTTTTACTTCATTTTAACACATCTCACATATCCCTGAATGCCACAAAAATTTCTCAGTTCTCTACACCTGCCTCCTTCACGTGAATTTACATCCAGGCATAAATTTCTCAGAAGGAAAACTGGGAAAAGAGGTTGTCGTCCACTAACACTGTTTGGTTCACTTCTTGAAATTTCACATGTGCAGCTGTCTCTGCCTTCCAGGCTTGCTGCACGGCCAGGGGAGGGCTGCAGCCATTGTTCTTACACCTCACTCCTAATGTAGACAAATATTTAGAGCCCATCTGACCATTGGCATCCCAGTATACTGTCTAGCTGCGAAATGGCAGTAGGAAAAATTCCCCAGGCACGTCATAGAGACACAAGGGTAAAATAAAAGCCTCTTTTCACTCTTCTGAAATCATTAAGATTTTCAATACTGAAAAGAAAACACCATCTTTGAAATACACATCTGTTAAAACTCACAATGAAATTACAAGAGAAATTAATAGGACACCTTGTCACTTATGTCTTTGAAAATGCAAAGTGCTATTTATATTATAATCATTATATGGTACTTTTAGATTAAAGCACAAATATTTTTAAAGGGAAAAGAGAGAGAAAACAGGAAAAGGATACCCTGAGAGCTGAACTCATCCTGACAAGCAAAATAGAATGGGTGAGGCCCAACTGGCCATTGTCTGTGGTCTTGTTGCAAAGACAGTGGAGCTTTCTCAAATGCAAAGTAAAGTTGTGAAAGTTTTTGCCAAAGCATGTATAACTGATATGCCTGCCCTGGTCAAGAAAGACAGCTTGTGTCTGTATATAAAACATAACAATAAGCAAAGTAGTCAAAGTAATGCTCAAAGCTTAAACAGGAACATCCTTATAAAACAAATACAGAATTAAATGGACACCACATTTTTCAATAAAATTACATATTAGTTAGAGCCTAAATGTAACATTTACTCTCACAGACAAATATGAAAACATTTTTGCCAAGATCTTTTCTCTCCTAAAATCTGTTTGTGAGCTATGTTTCTCCTTATGCTGCACTTCACACCTCAGAGGAGTTGCTGTGAACATACAAGATGTATTTTCACAATCCTTCTCCAAACCAGTTCCTAAAACTCATTTTCCAATAATGTGTACGAAAACACAGTAGTAAAACTACTAAGCCTACCACAGCCTTGCTTGCTTCTTGGGATTGCTCCATCTATATGCATCCGTCCTTCACCCCTGGGCCTACAGTTTTGAACACAAGCTTTTTGAGAGCTTGTTCAACATTTGTGCACTCTATAGCACAATACGTTCTGAGAGACTCTTCCAACACAAAGATTTCATACTAATGAACAATTTCACCCTTTCACATGTTAAAAATGTGGTAGCAAAAGATGTAACGGTTAGAAAATTGAGATATATTTCTTCAACAACTGATGTTACCTTCAAGCAGAAGTTTAGCACATAAAGAACTACACCTGGACCAAAGTGTGGAAACACACACACACACACGCATTTCATGTCACATTTTGTAATTCTTTGGCTGTTACTGACTCAGAGTTTAAAAAAAAAAAAACAAAAACAGTCCAAAGGTTATTAGAGAATATCATATATGAAAAAGTTTTGCTCCCTGTTTGTGATCACTGATCTCTGCTCTTACTTTTGTACTTCAAAGTGTTCTGTCCAGCCATGCTGGCAGAAAGCTGAGCCTGGCATCCCTGGGCAGGGATACTGGAAAAATCCCCCTTACTGAACATTTTATATACCTCCCTGTATTCTGTACATTTGCCGGGGATTATAACTTGACGCTGCTCTGGCTTTGCCATCAATCTCACTTGATAAGTGATACACAAATCATTTTCAAAATAACCACAAGAGTTAATGAAAACAGCATGATTTAAGGGGGTTTTAATAATCAACGTCCTCAGTCATATACAGATGGTGTTTTATTGATTTTAAATAGGCTTTTCATGATAAATATTATTATTTCAGGAGCAATTGCATCACCACTTTATTTCAAATCCTCAAAGATTACAAAGGTAAACTCTTGGTTTTCCATGGTGCCTTCTAAATGCTTATCAGTTATTACAATAAGAGATTTCAAAAAGCATATGGACATGAACAAGAAAGTGCTATTTGCTTTTTATAAATGGGGCTGATACTGCAAGCCCGTTCTCCAGTGGCAGACTGTGATTTGGGAGATCTTTCAAGAAGAACCACTCCCTAGCTTTTAGTAAAGCTGGAACTGAGCAATAGATCTATGGACTTACTGCTTCATCTCTTTGGGTAGAGTAAGATGCAGCAGGAGTGGTTGGGAAATGGGCAGAGCTGTTCAAAAGCAGGCCTTGGTTGTGCACATTAACCCGATGCATGCCTCTAGTGAGGGGAGAGGTAAGAAATAGTTGCTATAAACCAGTATGGTCTGACTTCTGTAACCCAGGGACTGGTTTGGGATCCTATGTTGGTGGCTCCTACCTTGCTTTTCAGCAGCACCAAATCCAAATATCTGTGCCTAACCCAAGCGGTGACGAGAAACCTGATGAACGCCTTTGGGCTGCACTCAGCTCCCCGTACCTATAGGCTAAAAAAATAACAGTTGCTGGGGGTGGGACTGAACCTCGACTCTGTCAATTGTATTTTTATTCTTCTCACTCATGGAGAAGAGTAATGGAGGACAGGGAGGGGGAGCAGGGTAGAAATGCAGCTCATAAGTATGTCTTGAGTCATCATGCTGTTTCTTTGCTTGCCTTTGAACCTGTTGTAAACTCGCATTTGCAGCCTTTTTAGATTTAGTGAGCCACAGATGCATTGCTGGATCCAAACCATTTACGTGAGACCACTATCATTGGACTCATCAGAAGGGGAGAAAAAACCATCAACACGAGTTACACATAGATGCAAAGTGTTTCTGCAGAAGTTATCCGGCAAGAACAATGCAGTATGAACCAGAGCATTGTAACAGGTGATTTCCTACCCAAATTTTGCGTAGTTATTTTTATATCACTTTCCTCTGAGCTTTTCGAAGCTTAAAGCTATCCTTAATTTAATGTAGTGGTGAAAATTAAAGGAAGTTAAAACCAACAGCTTCCTTTTTAATTTAACAAGACTGGATGATTGATTAGTAACATCACTTCTCTCTGAGACTGACAGGTGACTGTGTTTATTGACCGCAGCAACAATGAACTCTTGGCAGCTCATGAAATCAGTCTGCAAATCAATATTATCAGACATTTTCAGCAGTCGTTATCATTTAGTCACTTTCTATAGATCACTCTTACAACTAAAACATGTTCTCAAATAAAATAGAGGAAATAATTTGCATAGACTGGAGCTAAAACCCGAAGAGGGCATGAAAGTATTTGAAATCGTAGGTGCAGTATTTTATTGCAACAAAAATTAGGCAGTTTAGGCAGCACGAGTCAAGTAAATCACTCTGGAATGTGACGGGCCGGTGGGGCCGCACACAGGAAACTGAGTGGACAGTGGCGACACACCTCTCCTCCCCTCTTTTTTCCCTGTTTTCCCTACGGCTGCAAAGAGCCGACAGACACGGCCCAACACGGCCCAGTGTACAATCCCCTCCGCTTTTTGTTCCTGCTGCCTGCTGATGCGATGCCACAAACGCTGACAAAGGCCAGTCGGGCGTGAGGCCGCGGTGACAGCCGAGCATCGCAAATGAACGGGGAAATCCAGCGCTCCGGGGCGGCCCGCCGGGAGGGCTGCCCCCACAGCGCGGCTGCCGAGCCGAGGGGCGGGCGCGCTGCCCACGGGGGCCCACCCGAGCCCGGTCCGCGGCT
>VZRZ01006731.1:777586-793059 GCA_013398175.1 Climacteris rufus | reverse complement strand
CACGGGCTGAACGCCCACCTGCAGGTGCGGGCCGGGCCGGGCCGGGCCGGGCCGAGGGCGGGGGGGCCGGGGCTCGGGTCCTCGGCGAGGGGGGTCCCCGGCGGGCTCCCCGCACCCCAGCTCCCCGTGACAGCAGAGCCGCCTCTTGTTCCAGCTGGGGTTCGAGGATATGATCGCGGAGCCCGAGCTCACTCACTCCTTCGACAAAGTCTGGATCTGCAGCCACGCTCTGTTTGAGCTCAGCAAGTACGTGATCTACAAGGTCCTGACGCTGGTCCTCGCCGTACCGCTGGCCCTGGTTGTGGGGGTCATCTTCGCGACGCTCAGCTGCCTGCACATCTGGTAAGCGCCTGCTGTGTCCGTCGGTGCGTGGGCTCTGCCGGCAGCTCCGCAGAACCCCCTGTGGCATTCCCCACTGCCCAGCCTGCGATCGCCGGCTTTACAACCGGTAGCCAAATCATCTTTTGTTAACTGCTTCATTTTAAAGGGAGAGAAAAGAAACCAGTGTTTTTTCTGTGATTCAGTTTCCTGCCTTGCTTTTACCAGTAGTCTGTCGTGACTGTGTAAGCTCCTTGGAGCAGAGAGCCTGTATTACCACTTGGATGGCACCTACAGTAATTCATTCCAAGCTCGGCTGGCTTCTAGAGTTATAATAATGACTGAATTTGGTTGTTAAACTGAAGTGCAAAATTTGTTGAAATGTGTATTTTAAATTAAATATCTAGGCACAAGTATTACTAACACCTGAAGTTACTACAATCTTCTTAGTACTGTTATCTCTTTAATTTTTTTCGTCACAGTCTGAAGAAAGCTTTTGAGGGCCCAGCTCACTCTATGTTACTGCCACAAAATGTGCTGTCAATGCCTTGCATCTTCTACACAGCTATCTCTAGATGCAGTGCCCCAAAGCCCTTCCACCTAAGCAAAAAACCCTGCTGAGCTTAGGAAAGCTGCTTCTGGCCATGGCCCAAGTTCACAGGCAAATACAGTGGCTGTCCAAGTCACAGCAAACCTGTGTACTTTAAGCATACTATGCTGGCAAAATATCAGGAAGAGTACCTTGAGACCAGAAAGGGAGATGATGATGGGGAAAGAAGGAAGGCAGGGAGAATAATGAGGTTGAGGAAAGAACAGGCAATTCAAAAGGCTGCAGAGGAAGGGATGAATGCAGATTATTAATGTCATTTCTGCAAACCAGGATTTTCCGTATACATGAATTTTGGGCAAAGTCTCATTTGACTTGGGTAACACTGGAATCCTTTTCATTTTGTTAATGATAACAAAATAGAATACAGAAACTGGAAGCAAACTCAAAACCCTAGGAATACATTGATTAGCTGAACCTGTGGTGGCAGTCTTGTGGATGCAGATTTCAGTTTTTGAGAGTGGAATGGAAGCTTGGGTTGATGACATTGTCATGAGCCACTTTGAAAACTGATTGACTTGCATTTTGGAGCATAGCGTTTGCATAACAGGAGTTGCAGTGCAGTTTAGAGCTGCCCACTTCCTACGTCTCTGGTTCCCAAATTGTTATAAACAACCAGTGCTTATGCATAGTGTGCCCAAATTTTTAGGTCTGTCATCTGTCACTGTGCCATAGTGTGCACAAAACTGCAAAAGGGTATGGTGAGTATATATAGGTTTTCAGTAGTGAAATACCCATGAAAAACTTCATGAATGCCAAATTTATTAAAACTGTAGTACTTTTTTTGTGCTTCAGAATGATCTTGTATCTCCATTTCACAGACTGGATACAGAGACATGAGTTTCACTGATGCAGGACTCAGAGGTCAGTTACTATTTATGCACATAGTCCCCAGTGACTATCTCAGGAACTGTGGGTTCTCAGTACATGTGAAACAGGAATGTCTGAATGTGGCACTTCATTTGAAAAGTTTCTCTTGACTTTCTGTGAACACACTTGCTTTCCCAACAACTTACTTTCTTTCCCCAGGTTCGTTGTCATTATAGAATTGATCTTTCCTTTTGATCTTCCTTGCACCTGGGACGGTGTGAAAGAATCCTGTAACTCAGTAGTGCTATCTGCACCCCCTTGGACTCCATCCAGTGCTACCATCCAAAGGCAGTACTGTCTCATCTTCCCACAAACACAAGCTGGATTTGTTTCAACAGAAAGGTGGAACACACTGGGACTAGGTTGGCTTCTTTTAGTGTTCCAGATTTCAAGGGAGTGAGGAGTTCAACATTTCTGCATTTGAGAGGGTAGTGCAAAAACTGTGTATTTTTAGAAGCTCTTAAACACAGGGTACTGGCTCCCTTGTCGACCCATTGGGTCTGGAAAAAAGTAACCCCTTGTTTTGTACATGAAAGGAAGGGAATTCCATTCTGTTTTCAGCTGTTTAAATGTCATGGGAAAATTCTGGGCACACCCTCCCAGAAGGCTGCCACTCAGAGTCTTGTGCCTCACTTTTATCATCCAAACCAGTGAGATGATGATGTTGGTATGTTGCAAGGGAGCCTTTCCTGAGGCTGAATTCAAAGGGGTTTCAATGACTTTTGGAAACACTCAAACACAAAGCTCTGTTGGTGTCACACGTGTTGTTGCAGTTTTGCCAGCATATTAAAAATCCACATAAGTCTAACTCAGCATTTCTCATGCTCAATGACACCTTGTGCCCCCCTCATACCTGGTAGTAAATGTTGTCTTTCACCAGCAAAAATAAAGCTGAGTAAGAAATATATAATAATACACTTTAATTCTCATTTTTAACCATAAAGATGGAGCTGTTCTCAAATTGGCTGCTTGAGCCAGAATCCAGTTTCACGCTACCTGGTAAAAGATACTGATGGGCTGAAACTGGGCCAGCTAGCAGGTTAGTGATCTATATAGAAACCATTTCAAGGAATTCTGCTTCACATTTCTCTTCCTTTACTGATGACTGTCATTCTCACTACAGAGTATACACGCCCAACTAAATTGTGACATCTTTCTGTGAAAGATGTCCTTAGACTGCAGCTCTTAAGGTTATTGATTTTTGAACATGAGCAGACACTTCTGGTTTTTTCAGGCAGCACCTGCAAAAGTGTTATATTTATTTCAGATCAGCAACTGATCCGTGTTCCAAGCCACGTATTTGCCACCTCTTGGAAATTAACCTTGAATTTCATATATGCTTTTTTTGTAGTCTTAGTGGAATAGTGTTCTGGTATTTTGCATATTTACACAAAAAAGTAGTGATTCATTTGGGGGTCCATAACTTGAGTCTTGGATGTGAGATGGGCTTACATAGCTTTATAGTCATCATTGGCTAATGCAGTAGGTATTCACAACACCTCTTGGCTTGAGCTCCATTCACAGTGCTAAGATGTAGCCAGGGACTTACATGCAAAGCAGATATGGACATGCATCATTTCTTACCTTTTTTATATTACACAACTTCATTTACATAACTTCTGCTGTCATACTCAACCCAGAACCATATCACTACTGACAGCCTGAAGCTGAAAAAAATTTCAGTACAGCTGTGAAGACCCACGTTATGAACTTGATGCCTTTGCCTTTGAAGTCCAGTAATCCTTGGTTTATGAAGAAGTACATGGAGTTGTCTTGCTCCCTTATTGTAGTTTTATCTTTTCCAGTCTACCCAGGTCCTGGAATACATAATGTTTGGTTTTAATACACTTCATATACTGTGTATGAGTCACGAAAGACTTTGGTGATTATCTGTGTCCTCACTCATCCCAAGGGTTAATGGGGTGCAACAAGGAGCTGTACAACTGCTAGGTGATTGTTAGTCATCTTTTCACAATTTTCTTTTTCTCTATTGTAGAGCCATACAAGACTTCTAATTCAAAATCATGATGTAGTACATGGAATTAGGTAATTTAAGCACAGAAACAGAGCATTTGAAAAACAGTATTAAGACATGTCTGAGATTTTGTCTGACATTTTGAAAAATTTTACTGAGAAGGTGTGATTCTTCACTTTCAAGCAGGAATCTGAATTAATGGTGCATGACTACTCCAAAGTCATTGCCCAAGTCTGTGAAAAGTTGATTCTCCTTATCAGTGGGAGCTAAATTGTGCTCTGCCATTTCCAATAAGTGTTTGGTTCTTGACAATGTTCCCTCATGGTTTAGCAAGAAAAAGAAGTAACATGAGCAAAGTCAGAAAGGTTGAGCGGTATCATTTTGTAGATGTCATACCTTGAACAAAATGAAGAGAAAATAGAACAGAATGGGAAAAAAATTTGCTCTTTTCAATTTAGCAGTTCCAAAAAGGCACAATTCATCCTACTTGGGGAAATGAGGATTATTTTATAATATATATACATAGCAAGATTCAATGAGAGGACATACAGGTAGCTGTCTTCAGCTTAGATGACAAATTCAACAGACCATTCATTTTCTTCCCAATGCTGTACCACAAGGTAACACCAGTAGTACCAGTGTGGCATCAGTGTTGGTATCCTTGGGATATGCTGACTGTAATGTCACTGTTAGACATTATTCAAGCAGGCAGTTGCAGTGTCTGTGAACAGAGGTGCAGACCAGGAGAGGTCCACAGCAGAAGATGTGCACATTATATTTTTCAGGTCACATAAACAAATGCATGGCTTTGAATGGCATTTGATTATTTATTTTTAAGTGTAGCTGGTGACTCCATGGAAGGCACATTGCACCCTCTGATAATTTGGAAATACCACACTGTAAGATAACATATCCTATGCAGAACAGGATGCAGAATTGTGCACATGTAAATACATGGACACACACATGTAATTTCAAAATTAGAAAATATCTTTTATGACTCTCCTGTGTATAAAATATTTTCTTCCCTGAGGAAAGATACCTGAATAATTGTTGTATATGTAGACTACATTAATTAACTCTGGTTGCTCTCATGTCTCATGTATCCTTCTATGGACTCAGCCTACACTGCTTTTTGCATGCATTTACCATAAAATAGAATATCAAGTGCTAAAATATTATAAAACATTACCAAAATATTTTAATGTTTATTTTATTTAAGATTATCAAAATAGGTTGAGTTCCAGTACTGTGTGAATGAAGGCTACAGCAGTTTCAAGTACTATGTTCACTGCTTCTCCATCCTTCTACATCTTTCTGTGAATCTTCTGCATACTGTGGTATTTGTTTAGTTTGTATGTTGTGTGATCCTGTCAAAAGAGGGTCCAACAGAAATGTTGTCCTGATTCTGTCCAGATCAGTTAGATTTTTTTAAAAATTCAGACCAAAGGAATTTTAGATGCCAGCAAAGATGCAGTTACAGTCTTTATAAACTGCCTGAAATGGAAAAGAGGTAAAATCAACACAAATTGAATAGCCATTTCTGGCATTTTCCCTGTGTTGCTTGGAAAAATAACGGGTTTTTTTTTCCCATTGCATTACGGATGTTTATCAGCTGCATTCTAACAGGTGTAGGCCTGATTTTATTCTCTATAAATTATCTATTCTATATGAGTGATGTTATAGGTGGTTATAGACATGTTTACAGGGCTCAGTTTAAAACTAGAGGCACATTATTCCAGTAATGCTCACAGTTCTATGTGGGGTGTTTCAGTAGAGACAAAAGAGAAGGTTTTAGAAAAGCTATTCTTGTTTAAATCCGTTTGGGCTAGCTTTGAGTAGAGCGTGGACGTACTGGTATATGGCTTGCACTGTATGACAAAAGCTGTTAGAGAAATGCTGAAAGTAATTAATTTTGACTCTGTACATTTCTAACCTTCAACTTTTTTTAAATGTGGTAGGTTTTTTCTACTTTGGTAATCTCACCAGTATGCATTGTAAATACACAGTGCTTTTTTTTTCAGACTTATGATGAAATAGTAAATTATATATTTTCTGTCATTCCAATCAAAGTCAATGGGAGTTATGCAGTAGAATTATGCAGATGCAAGATTGGAAACTTAAAGTTTGAATGCAACAGCAAACTAGAACAGAGTTAATTATCTTTATCAAAAGAATCTATGGCTTCTTTCACCTAATTTAGGAAGCAAACATGTTCAATGTGGCAGAAAGATTTTTTTAAAACATTGCTCTAGTAGCACTCAGTATTACTTAAGTTATTTATACATTTAGTTTGTCTGCACCCAAGTAAGAACATCCAGCTTAGTGAAATGACCAGAGGTTTAAGCTGGTAAATTACTAAGGAAGGACAATAACGTAAAATAGTGTGGTCAGTTATGATGCATGCCCTGGCCCTCATGAGCTGCCCATGGGTGCACTTCCAGCTCTCCTCTGTTGTTAGCACGCTTGGCTCAAGCCACCACTGGTGACATTGCTTTGGAATTGGTACACAGGGAGAGAAATCCCCACATGCTTCCCAGTGCTCAAGAGATGAAAGCATAATACTTTCTAGTATGCACCCTGAGTGCATAAAAAGATTGTTTCCCCTCACAAGGAGTTTTGACAGTGTTCCAATTAAATTCTCACCCACAAATGAAGAACTTTACAGATCAGCCCATTTTTCGGAGATATGGCATGTGTCTGTATTGTAATAATCTGATGTAACTGCCTTCCTGTTTTTGTTTTACAGTAGCAACTTGTAGCAGGGATGTGTAAGAATGAGACACCAGTGGTGATGTGTATGTGTGCCTGTGCATTTGTGTGTGTGTGGGAGAGAGACACATAAGAGAAATGCCAGGAGAGGTAGCAGAGCAAGAACAGATTGTAAAGGGTGCTGTTTCCAGTCAATCAAACTGGAGAATGTGGTGTTTCTGTCAAGCTTCAAAGACCCACATTCAGATATGACCACAGCACAAATGAGTCCTTAGGAGATGACTCTGCTCTTTGGCCACAGTGGGTAGCAGCAGGACTACAGCATATGGTATACACCAGCCCTGCCAGCAGTAGGGAGAGATAGCAAGAGTTCATAATTTTAAACGGCATCTAAAGAAATTGCCAATTAGTAAGCAGAGACACAATGGAAAGAGAGCTGGTGTCTGCTCTTTCATGTTGCATACAAATTATTCTGGCCAGAGGACCACATGCATCATGATGCTTCTGCATGTGCAGGTGTGAGACCTTGAGCAAGCAAAATTGATGGAGAATGACTGCAAGAGAGTAAAATCAACTTGCTTAAATATTTATATTTAAGTTTTAAAGTTGTATAAGTTAAAGAACCATTTCTCTTCTGTAAGATGTCACACTTGTGTTTTCGTTATCCTGATTTCCCTGTGCTGCAGCAGCACCAATCTTCAAATCTTTCCTTTTCTCTTTTACAGGATTGTTGTGCCTTTTGTGAAAACCTGTCTCATGATCTTGCCTTCAGTGCAAACTGTATGGAAGAGCCTGACAGATGTTTTCGTTGTACCGTTCTTTCAGAGCCTAGGCCGGTGCTTTGCCATGGTGAATATCCGCCTGGACCAAGAGTAAACATCAGAAATGTGACACTGCTGTAGTAGTAGCTGGTGTTATACTTCTTTGCTAACCTAACATACAAGCACTTACCATTCATTCCAAACTGTTAAATTACAATGGCTGGTTTAAGTGGGAACATGCTGTTTTTATTAAAACTCATGTATTATCAGGGAGATCCATGTAAGATTAAGTAAGCAGGCAGTTTTCATAGCTCACTGTTTTAACAAAAAGTGATCATGGAGTATATTGGCAACACTTTCTTTTAATGGTGCATTGATTGGTAGATTACAGGAGAATTCTCATGGAGGATTAACAGCCACCACAGTGATAATGATTGGTGTTATTACTATAAATAAATCAGCGAGTAGACTGTGGTACCTTAGACAAAAGTGATCTCTAGGGTTTCACAGTGACTTTACTGCAGTTCCACCAGGGATCATTTTTGGCCTTGCTACGCAGAATGATAAACCCAGTCCTCTGTTACCAGCAGTTAAAGTGATTGTGACTCATTGCATAAACATACAGGGAAAGGAGCTGTTGTGTAGTTCTCCTATACTGGGAGGGGGGGAAGCTCCCTAGAAGCTTATCCCTTAAAATAAAGTGTTAGCTAACGATCTGTAACATCAGCTAATCTGTATATTTTATTTAATGAGAGATTAACTTTGCTGTATATTTTGTACCTTTGTAAATGACAATTGATCGGGGTTTTTTTAAGCATTATTTCTCTGGTATTTCAATTCTAAACAACTTGTTAAGCAGCAAGAGTGAGATGCTGCAAAAATTACTTTCGATAACTAAAATTTCCTTTTCTAAATTAAGTAGATTCTGACTGTTGCCGTGCAGTTCTAGTATATTAGTTATATACGATTGTGTGTAAAAGCAAAAGATTATCAGTGTTTTCTTACATGACTATGCAAAAGAGTTGGAAATATCTGTTTATGAGAAATGTTTTGTTTTTTTTTTAAATGGGGTGCAGTAAATGATATCCTGCCTATTTCTGTATATTACTGGTGTGAACATTGTGATATTTAAAGTGATAGATACTATGTTAGCACTTTAACTAGGTAGCAAGCTCTTATAGAAGGCAAGTGAGTGTACTTGGTATCTTTGTCCTAACCTATTGACTTGTCTCTCTCTGTTGCTTATTTACTTCTTCAAAGCCTTATCCCCAAAAAAAGCTCTTCTTTCTTCTGCACCTAATATGACATTTAAACCAGAATAACAGAACGTATGCAGAGGTACATTAAAATTACTTTAGCCTTCTGATGGGCTTAGGCTGCTGTTTTATTTAAATGCAGATGGTAAGTTGCAATTGTAAAATGTTTGTATGATTTAGAATGTTGTTTTCTAAAATGATGTCTCAAATTTTTTATCAAGCAAGAGATATCTAATAAAATAATAAAATGTCAGCTGTTTCCCATTTTCAACTTCATTTCTTTCCAGATTTGTCAGCTTTTAAACATACTCTTAAAATGCCAAACAGCATAGAATACTATGTAGTTCTTCCAAAATATGTGAGAGGTAAAAAAAATGGATGAGCATCAATGCAGTTCCACAGTTATCAACTGCATTTAACGTATTTATAGTAGAAAATTACATATCTCTTTATGTAATTAAGCCCATACAGAATGATTGCTTTCTCTGAAGCAGGTCTCTCTGCAGAATTTTGGCAACATTCAAAAAAATGCTTAATTCTTTTTACAGGCGCATGCTTTCTTTACAGATGAGCTGCAGAATTTTCCTATTCTTGCCTATTAGCCTATTAAAGCTACCTGACACTGTATATTCTTTGTACATTAAGAACATCTTTGTATATTAAAAGTATTTTTAGCATTTGTGCCAGTTAGAGAGGGGTTCATATGGCTTTCAAAAACTGGGTCTGAATGATTAGTGCCCATGGAAACTTCTCTTGTTCTTCTTGTATTCTGCAAGAAGTTAGCTTGTTTTTCAGATGTGTTCTTCAAAATACCTTTCTTATGTTAAAAGTGGAAATAACTCTTTTGAAAATAAAAGTTGGCCGGGCTAGGTTTGAACTCTTTTGAGAGTTATTTTCTTTTACAACGTCCAAGGACTTTTACAAAGATATTTTCCACTGAAAAATATCCCCTTGATGAATTCATTTAAAAGTAAAAAAGAAAATAAATCAATCAGTACTAGTTCTTGTGTCTAAAAGGAGTCCTGTAAAAGCCTAAGCTTTGAAGGAACCCAAGTCTGGATTTGATATTTTGAGAATGAGGCCATTCCCCAAAGATGTATCATTTTATGGTATGCACTCCTGGATATATATGCATTCTTAAATAGCTTACCGAAGTCAACTGGCTGTAGCTACTATAGACAATTAAGTAGAATGGTTTGGTTTGTTCTTATTGTGATTTAGGCTTGTAATTGATTAGTTCTTTTCACCATTTCTCTAGCTGCTACAAGACTCAAGCAAGCTTATAATTAAAGGTGTTAGTTTCTTACATATTTTATAGCAATATCTTTCTCTGGAACAGGTGTGCTTTTACTATAAGAAGATACAAAGTGCACTGTTAGACCTTGGGTAAAATATTAGATGCTTGGCAAATACACTTGTTTTGCCCATAAAAGGAGTGGAAGGAAGCCTAAATATTTACAGACTCTCCAGAACTTAGGTGTGAATCTGCCCTAGGCAACTCTGGCTGGCAGGTATTCTTAGGATTTTGTGGTTCTGACATACATCCTGAAGGTCTGGCACAGCATATACTGTGAATACCTTGCAGCACTGTTGGACAATGGGGACTGAACGGGAACTGGCACTGAACTGTGCTCTTCAATGCAGGAGTAGGCTTGTGTCCAGTTCGTTAGAAATGTGGACAAATCATCCCAGCAACTTACAAATGAGAATTTAGACAAGGGAGTCCAGAAACTGAGTTTCATTATCTGCAACAAAAGTAGGAAAATTTACACCCAATTCAGGTCATTACTTTGATGCATCTTCTCCTCTGTGGAATGGGGAAAATGCTCGTAAGAGTAGACTTTCTGTCATCATGGTAGAGCTATTATAAATAATAAGTGTGAGATGTTCCAATTCCAGCCTGTTTCTTGTTACTGCAGACCTTAGATATACAATCATGAGCTGGAAACTCAGTTCGGACATGCAGAATATTTCAGCATCTTTTTTTTCATGAAGATCACAACTAACATACAGAACTAACCTGCATTTGTGTTTATGGACTTTTTTAATTCATAAAGAAGTTTAACCTGCCTCCTTATGAGAACTGTTTCCTAAAATCCTCCTAATCTGTCTCTAGAACTTTTATATTTGTATCTTATCTTTCCCCACCCTACTTGTTCACCATATAAATCAAAATAAATTCTTAACAGAAACTTTGATGTATTAGTAAATGAAGAGCCTGTTCCCACCTATCCAAAAAGTTCACTTAGGCATTCCCTGACTAAAAAGTTCAGAACATCCCTGCAGCTCTGGGACCTCAGACCACACACTTGTATTTAGTGGAAGCCAAAGTAAGTTCTTTATTTTTACAGGGTGTGATCATTCCCCCACCTGCAGAGATAAAACTATTGCTGTTATTAACTCTTTTAAAAAACACATAGAAAAACATGTTTGGCTTTTTTTTTTAATAAAATGCAAATGGAACAAGGTCAAACATCAGACACTTTACCAGTGTTGTGTGTTGTCTCTCTGTGCTCATGACTTGAAGGCCTCCAGAGATACCAAACTAGCAGTTAGGCATTAAAAATTGAGGTGTTCATGCAGGGCTTTACAAATTAGGGGTGAATTAATAAAGGCTAATTTTAGTTTGGTGACACTAAGCTTCCTAAGGTTATTGGAACAAAAAGAAAATGTCTACTGAGAGGCAAGTCAGAGGTGATAGGATAGGTTCCTGCTCTGAATCATCCTCCAGAGAAGACATTCTGCACAGATTAATGCAAAATACTTGGCTTGGCTTGTCCTACACAAGCCTTAAAGGGTGGGTATTTAAATTCCATTAATGAGACTAGTTGTCATAGTCTGATACTTTCTATAAAACCTGAACATTTAATAGTAAGGTAGAACTGACAGAATGGTACAGAACAACGTTGACATAGACCAGTGTTCATGTTCCAGCTCAGTAGTTGTCAAGGAATTTGATACTTTAAAGGATTGAGAAAAAAGGGACTTGATTTGAACAAGGTCTGGCAGAATTAAAGCTTTCAATCTATTTGCCTCTCCAGTCAAGGCAGTTACATGCTATCTTGCTCAAGACCTCCAGGGACTAGCTCTAATAAAAGATGTACACACCTACTATAAGACTGAGATGAGAGAATGTCATGCATTTCAATCCAAAATAATAATCCCTACCCAGCTGCCACCCAACAAGGAACATGTCTGAACTCAGAAGGCTCCTCCCTTTCGCTCCTCAATACCTAGGGTTTTATTTTGTCATGCCCAGAACTGCCTTTATTTGAGCAACGTAGCATCTTACAACTAAGTCCAGTCAGAATCCCAAAAGAAGGGGAGCCTTGGACTCCTTAAAACATACTTAACTGCACATCAGCAGAATAGGGTACTCCCCAAAATTCACTTTCCCAGGAATGAGTTCAAATGAAGTGGCACACCTCAGGCAAAAATTGATTTCAGGTTTCTCAAGTGTTGGTTTATTTCTTCTAGCCCTTAGGCTATTGTGAAATGTTTTATGGCAGCAGCACTGCCACAGAAAATGAAATCACTCCTAGCTAGAGGTTGTGAGAAGGAAGGAATGTCAGAAGAGCTACCCAGCACTCCCAGTATAACTAATCCTTTGATGCAAGGCACAAACAAGCCAAGTAACAAATGCATACATGAACATGCAGTCCTGTATACTGGGGGCGAGGGACACCCATTTCTGTGGAAAAGTTCTGATCCAGTGACTTGCAATCTAAAATACAGAGATACTTCAGAGAGTGGGGACAGGATGACCACCATGAATCCTCCAGGACTACAATGGAATGAGGAAAATATTGACCTGCATGTTAAACCCATCCCTAATGCTTGTTGTCGTGCTACAGGGTGAAGACAGTAGCATGGCTGATAAATGTTCAATACCAACAGTTCTGGCAGCTAAGGCTGTCATCCAGCAAAACATACAAAACTGCACATAAAATGATGTGGTTAAGCAGTTGAACAAAAGACACACAAAAAAAAAGCAATGATCTTTCACTCCTAAGCCTCAGATTTTTAAGTGCTCTGCTGCTCATGGACAGCCTCTGTTACCTGACAGCCTTGTTGCTGTTGAAACTATACATGAAAAAAACAGTTTCCCAGATCTGATTTTGATCTTGCTGACATTGGAATATACCAGAAGTATTGCTAATACCATAACTGGAATAGTTACACAAGCTTAAAAAGAAAAGGGGGGTGACGAGTGGAGGAAGAGGGAGTGTTTGATACCAGACAAAGACACTCAGTGAGCAGTCATCCACATTCAGTTCAGTTTCATGACTCATTTTCTGACAGTTTTTGAGGATTTTTTTTTTCCAATCCTTTTTTTCTTTTTTTTTTTGCATTGACTTCTGGGAGGACATGTTCCTTACCCATAACAAAAGTTTTCCTTTCCTCAAAACGGAAAAAACAGATCATAAATTGCACATGCTTTGCTCCATGTTTAGAGCAAGTTTTCAATTAAGGTAATCCTGAGGTTTGAAAGTTCAGTTAAAGCAAGATTTTGGATCAAATAAAACTTTTTAAAATTAGGTATGAAATGCCTAAGACTGGTATGATGGACAAAGAAGAAAGACAATGTAGTCCTGTTCAGCAACTGACCTGGACTACTAAAGACACAGAAAAACTCCAAGAGAAGATGGTTTGGGTGGCCTTTCCAAGGCCAGCTTGAGTGCCTGCAACTTCTGGCAATTTTAGGCCACCCCTGAATAATCCATTCATAGTAACTGAGAAAGGGACTGGAGCCTTTGCACCTTCAGAAGATTCCTGCAAGCACTTCCTCAGCCCTTTCCCACTGAGCTATCACTCTTCCTCTGAATGTAATGGGAGCACCTTGCAGAACTCCTGTGTGCATCCATGCCAAGTCTCTGGCTGTTAAGTTTGTGTGCATTTCTCATACACCAGTGCTAGAGGCAATGGCTCATGGCTCCATCCATCTCTGCAGATGTAACTTGCTCACTCTCACTGCTTTGTAGTACCCAGGCCATTTTCTGAGCAGGCTGTCTGCTTGGTAATCCAGCTCAAGAAAGCACCTCTAAGGTTCATAAGATGTGATGGTTCATTTCACTTTGTATGCAGCCTGTTCTGGAATTCATCTTGTAAAATTTATAAATTCCACTAGTTTATGATATTCTTCTAGCTGCAGTAGTGTTCTGTGATTCAGAAACGTCTTTTAAAGGGGGCTGTGGATCTGAAGAAATGATTCCAGGACTAATTCAGCATTTCAAATAAACAAGCATCTCTCTTTTTTCAGTCATCCTTGAGATACACAGTAATACTGAATGATGGATCAAAATGTTCTGGATTATGTGCAGGACAGTGACTAATTGAAAAACTTTCTTAGATATGAAAACAAAGAACTGTCTTGCAGGGTTTTTTCAGATGGGTAGAAAAGTTGCAGAGTCTATGTCCTTCAATACACTCATTTGACTCCATATATACACTCTAATGCTTGGACAGACAAAAATATTTTAATGATGGCTTAAGTGAATTATTGCATCAATAAAAAAAGTTACTTTTTAAAATTACAACTAACTTGGAAAGTTGGAAAACTTCCCTCTAAGGCATTTGTTCTAAAGTTTATGAGCAATATAAACTCCTAAAGAAAGTTGACTGCTAACTGATGACCCTATCAGCAATGCGTGTCCACATGGACTGCATTTTCAACAGGTGCAGTTATTTACATCTGTGGAGCCTACATCCATCTTAGCCAGAGGCTTCTTCGAGGGCATTTCTCTGTTGACTTGCCAAAGCCAAATACGCTGCAGTTAAAGTTTTTCTACCTCTGTTGCTGCAATTCTGTGCTAAATGGCATAACGCTAAGGTCACTATTTTTTCTGTTAATGTTATAAATCTTTCACCACAGTCTGATTTCCTAACACAGAACTAATGGCTGCAAACACACACACAAAAAGAAAGGTGAAATGTAATTCATTTTATAAATTTACAGTGATGTTGCAACCCTAACCTGATCCATCTTGAATACAGTGACGAATATGTATAGCATTTATGCCAACATATGCCCCTGAAATCACAAAGAACTTTGAGAATAGAGCATGGCAAAGACGTCGGTGTCCCGCCACTCCCCTTTAAAAGTGAATCCCAGTGGTTAATATGCGTGGTAGACGTGCATGGATCAATCTCCTCCTGGGAAAAATATAGCACTGTTAAAGTGCAGAACTGTTAAATATTTGCATAGTTTTGAAATGAACCAGTTGAGAAAATCTCTTTTTCTTCATCCTAAGGATGTCCAAGTTTCCACAATTGTTCCTGGAGCAGCAATGCTTCTGTGTAAACTATTGTCAATGCCGGGAGGGGGGAGCCCGACAAACGTCTCGCTCGCTCTGGACGTGAAACACAACTAAAGTTTTCCATCTCTTCATTGCTTCCTTGCCCTGCCTTGCCTCCTCGCCCCCTGCCCAGGTGACTCTGCCGCAAGCAGCCACTGTCGCCCCCGGCACCCAGCGGCGGGGACCCACTGTGGGGGGTCGTGGGCGGCCGGGACAGAGCGGTGGACGCGGAGGGGACCCTGTCCCTGTGCCTGTGAAGCCCCTGTCTCCGCTCGGAGTGGCGCAAGCATCCGGCACCGGGTCCGCCAGACCCCAGGTTGCCGGGGCAGGGCTGCTCTCCCCTCCCACCCCCGGCGGCTCCCGGCCGCCCTGCCATGTGCGGGGCCGTACCGCCGCTGTCATCCACCCCAGCCGGAGGCAGGGAGCCGCCCTGGCCAGCGGCCAGCCCTCTCCTCGCAGCTACCTCCCCCGGCCGGCCGCTCCGCAGAGCGGGATCTTCCTGCCTCCGGTCCTACAAGTCACAGGGCAGAGTCACTCGCGGCAGAGCCGTCAGCAGCCTGCGGCAGCATGTCCGGCACCAAATACGTAGACTCGGAGGTAAGACCAGCGGGGCATGGGGCCGGGATGCTGCCCGGCCGTCGAGTACCTGCAGCGGCTCGGCCCCCAAGCTCCCTGACC
>VZRZ01006731.1:705934-776982 GCA_013398175.1 Climacteris rufus | reverse complement strand
CCCCAGCCCGCCCTCCTGCGCGGCGCGGACCGGCCCGGCCCGGCCCTGCCCTGCCCTCCCCTCCCCGTCTCAGCTGGCCTCTCTCCTCCCGCCCTCGCTCGCTCTCCTCCCCGCAGGGCTTTCTGTACACGGCGCCCGTCCGGGAGCAGGGCAACATCTACAAGCCCAACAACAAGATGATGGCAGATGAGCTGAGCGAAAAGGCGGTGCACGACGTGCACACCAAAGAGATCGACCTGGTCAACCGAGACCCCAAGCACCTCAACGACGACGTGGTTAAGGTGAGGGGCCGAGGCGGGACGGCGCGGGGGCCGACACAAAGTCCTGCCGAGGCAGGATACGCGGGCACTGCCAGGGCGGCAGAAGCTCGCGAACCTCATCCCTCCACCTGCTACAGGAGGGATCGGGCAGGGGGCTGGGGTTTATGGGGCTTTTTTTAAGAAAATGGAGAGTGGGCAGGAGAGAGGCGGTCAGCGGCAAGGGCAGCCCTGCCGAACTCCTTGCTCCGGTGCGCTGCGGAGCTGCCCCTGACTTGGGCTGGAGCGCACCGGGCTGGGGGCGCCCGGCGCGGTGTGTGCCGGCAGGCAGCTCTGCAGCCGGGATGTCCCGCCCGGGGCCGGGGCAGCGGGGGGATGAGTTGCGTGACCTTCTGTAACACCGTCGGAAGGATTTTCCTTCCCCGAGGCACGCACAGAGGCAGGGCGGGGAGATGTCACAAACCACATCCCCCTCCCTAAGCCTGGCGGGTGCAAAACCAGAGGTCCTGAGGGCGGTTGGATTCGTGTCCTTGTTCTGTTTTGTTCTCTTTGGTACCCCTCAAGAGATGATAAGCCAGCTAAGCAAAATCTAACTGTGCCCTTGTCTAGACCTTTTGTTTGGGTTTATAAATCAGTTTGACTGTTTTGACAAGTGAGGGTCAATGGATATTTTTGCTTGAAGTCACTTCAGTCAGAAAAATCACAGAGCTAGTTTTTCTCATAGAAAAAAAATGGTATACAGACAAATTTTATACATGTCCATGTGAAAATTGAGGATGCTGTCACCTGAGTTTGTCAGACCCTAGGAAAAATGGGAGCTGCCCAGTCGTAGTGGGTGACTAAGCCCCTAACTGGCTTTTTTAGTGGCCAGCGGTGTCAGAGTGCATGCAGTTCACCATGTTTGTTGGTAATGAAGACCTGTTATTGAAAAAGAAAAATATGGTATAGTGTCCAGACAATCAGGAGGGTGAACTCTGGTTCCTGAATGTGTATCTGTAAAATGATTCGTGCCATGTGCAGACAATTTAACAAGGTCACAAGTAAACTCAAATTCTGGATTTCAACAAATTTGAAGGTGTTGAATATTGCTAGCCATAGTCATATTACTGGATCCATGCTAAGAATCATCCCTCATAGCAGCCTGTATCTTTAAGAAGCCATATAGAAAGAAAAGGCATAAATTGTTATTTGTTTAGAAAAAAATCATCTGTGTACCTAATGGTACAAAACTGCATTTAAAATGCTTGATTTCAAAAAGCAGAGAGCAAGTCTTTTTTCTTCTACCCATGGAGGAGCAGCTGAGTAGACAGAGAATGCAAGAGCTCATGAACAACACTACATTATGGCTTATTGCGTACATCAACAGAAGAAGTCCCCAAAGCAACCAAACCTTCTGAGAATGAGTCACAGCCCCCAAGCAAGTCAGAATCTTGGTGTCCACAAGCCCTTTATAAAAGATAGATCCTGCTGGGAGAAGAGTGAGACCACTGACAGAAAAAAACCCTAATGGACTTAAAAGAAGCTGAAACATACAAATCCCATCTTGCCCTCTCTGCCAGGGCAGGGATTAAGAAGTTTGTTACATCCAATCTTCTAAAATAAACTTGGAAAACAAGAAGTATAGGAATGGAAAAAACAAGCTTTTCAGTGTGTCCTTTTGAAATCATTATGGACCAACACATTCATAGAAAACCAGCGAAGAGCCGGAATACCAGTATTGCATCTGTGTCAGCAAGTGAGCTCCTGGTAGTGAACATAGTCTCATCAAGACACAGGTATATACCAAAATGAATTTGATGTTAACCAGACAGCATCCATTTTACATCATAAAAACAGCAGTGTTTGTAAAAAAATGGCATTGTAAAGCAACATTTTCTGTTTTGTTACAAGGATAAATAAGAATAACTTTGATTTTAAGTATTTCATAGATAGTCCATCCTGAAGAGTAGAGAGAGGAGTTTTGCCACGATTTGCATTTATTTGAATCCTGTGTTCAGATTCAGTCTATTAGACAGAGCAATAAAATTCCCAGTACCTAGGGGACAGGCTTGGATTGGGGTGAAGATAAACAGATTCAGTTCCTGCCTTAGCCATCACTCTGTGATCCCCTCTGTCATGCATTTGCCTTTCTTACTTTGGCTGTAAATCATCCAGGTGAATGTAAAAGGTACACTTGTATAACTGAAGGAGTTCCCAGTCTTAGGTACTGAAAGTCAGAGAAAAAAAAAATGTGTAGGAGTCCTTTAAAGCCAGAAGTATGGTTCAGGCTAAGCTCAATTTTGTTTAGAGCCATTGCATTTATCTAGATTCAGATCCTTCTGCTTTTTACCCAGCATTTTATGCATTTCTTGCCACTTGACTATGAGGCACAACAGCATGGAAACTGGGGACGAATCAGTCAGCCATGAAATAGAAATGATTAGACAGAGAACGAGGAATCTGCTCTGTAAGCAGCTCTCTAAAAGGCCTCAGTGTTGTCTGTATTCAAATACTTCCCATAGCACATTTTAAAAATAACCTTCCCTTGTGAGAAGCAAGAGACACATTCCCTTGATTTGCAACACAAAGCATCTGCACAGCTTCCCCTGCAGCAGATGCGTGGTGCAGGCAGCGTTAGGGTTGGGATCCAGGCAAGGGGGAGAAACACAGTCAAGATCCCTTTACGAAAACTAGACACATGGAGCAACTTTACACCAAAGCTGTTGGTGACTTTGCTTATGGCTTGTCTTTGAATTAACTACCAAGTGGAAGCTAAGTTCTGGGAGGATTCCAGAAAAATGGGGCAATGATTGGATTTCTGGTCAGAGAGGGATGCGAACAAGGCCTTACAGTAGCTAAAGTATGCAGACAGTAGAAGTGACAGCTCTGCACTGAAGGAAGCACAATCTAGTAAAAATAACCAGAATTTCCTTTTTGTTCCGATTTTTTCAGTGGAGATCAGAAAGGAAGGATTTTCTTCTTCATACAACTGTCCTCATGCATCGCCTTGACAGCGAGTGCTGTGCACTAATGGTCCCATTCCTTCAGGCCCTGGCTTGTGAAGGTGGCTAGTCAGGCAGGAGGCAAGGAGGGAATCTAGCAAGGGACAAACAGCCTCTGTGCACCTGGGAGCTCTCCAGGAGTCATGCTGGGGATTATACAGGTGGTTTGCCACAGTTTTATCTGTTCCATATTGTCCTTCACTGGAAAGTTCTGCTCTTGGACTTGTGTCCTGCAGGTTTTATTTGTGACGAGACACAACAAACAGAGTGTAAAGCTTATTGATTTTTTTTATCTCTCGTCTATTCCCCAATGACCCAGGACTCACATGAAGGTGCCTGAAGTTCAGGCTTTGCTCTTCTTGTGTCCCAACACAACATTTGTGTTTTCCAGAGTACAGCTAAATTGCAGCCTTCCAATTCTGGAGTTCAAACTTTCTCAAAGTATCTGTGGTCAAGTTTGCACAGAGTTTACTGAATTTGGAAGATGCAGAGGAGGAAGCCGGTTCTTCCACAGATTGCTTTTCTCAGTAACTTCCTTGCTCAGAATGGGGATGGACCTTGCAGCCAACCCTGCAAAGTCTAATCCTTTGGGACTAGTAAGGACCAACGGTGCAGTTACATGTGCAGACAGCTTACAGTTTTTTCCTACAGTGATGTGCCAGGAAGAAAGGCCTGTGCCTCATTTACCATCCAGAACATAATTATTATTTTGTTTTAAACAAGTTTGTTTAAACACCGTTTGTTGTATAGCAGTCCTTTTTGCTCTGAAAAAAAAAAATCCAGTTCTTGGCTACACATGTGAGGATGCAGAGCTTTTGTACCAAGATTTAAAAAGTTGTGTATTCATGCCTTCCACTTAAAACTAATGCAGTTAAGGGTGATTCAGCTCACTGTAAGGAAAAGACTGGAATTTGTAGTCAGATGTTGACAAATACTATAACACCCTTCTGTAGTCATTAGAGAGGAAACTTACTCAGACATTTTAAAGCCGTTTACAGTTTCTGCTTGTTAATGAAAAAAAGAGGGTTTTTCAAAAGCAGTTTACATTTTACATAATCTTCCACGATTCAAGTCCCTCTCTGTTGCACTGAGCACAGTGTAAGATGCACGGAGAGATGACTGGTCAGAGCACTTCCCATCCCCACACCTGAAAACCTCCTGGAAGGAAAACAGGGGTCACCGCCTGCTCTTTTTGGATGGGAGAGCTAAGGTTGGCTGTCACTCGGATGTGACAACAAGTGTCAACCTGAGACAAACGCAGTTCTGCTCTTCAAACCAGTAAAATGAGAGAAAAGCAGCACTCAATCAGGTGATATTTCTGAAATAAGGAATACAGGGAAATATACAGCAGACCCTTTTTCTTTGCTTTTAGGTATTGTTAAAAGTCCTGAGAAAATAGATAAATATTTAAGTTTAAATACATCCATATAAATATACAGATACACAGATATATGTGTGTGTATGTGTTCTAATCCAAGCTTGTTATCTGGGCTCCTGCTGTTGGCAGTGATGGAAGTGAGATGCCACTGGAGACAGATTCACATCACAGAGTTTAACCGTAGGACAAGACAGCAGTGCTCTCAGAGGGCATGTTTCTCTCAATTGCTGATTCTTGTAGCTTAGACATGACACCGTACTTGTACATAACAACATTTAAATGAAATGGTTCTGTAACTCCGTGTCCTCTTAACAAGCCATGGGGTTTAGATTTAAAACGCAAGAAAATTCAAATGTTTGACTTTGGCTACCCACATGATCCAGTTCTATTTCAAATTTTTCTTCCAAGGCTAGTCTAGGAAGAGATTAATCTAAGAGATTTAATCTAAGAGATTAAATATTCAAGTCATTATGAATGTCAGTTTATATGAGGTCCGAGCGAGATTTTAAGAGTTCTGAAAAATAGTTTTCTTTCTTTAATTAGGAGTTCCCAGACATGGGATTTCTGAATGTCCATCAGATTACAACTAATAATGGCATTTGTTCTAAAGAAAGCTTCTTTCACAAAAAAATGTGTTTGCATTTAAACTCATGGTATTATTAAAGCCTTATGCACAGCCTTCTTGCTTAGCATGATGAACATGACTCATAACTCCATAGAAAAAAGTTCATTTGATGGCCATGGGGACAGAGCAAATAATGCAGCATGGCTGTTCCTTTTGTCAGAATTTATTGGACGCTATCTCAGCTTCAGAAGAGACAAATACTTTTCAATTCTGATAACTTCAACAGAATTCATATTATATGTTAGAAAATATTAAGAACAATTTGAATTGATTGTAGAATTTTTATCCCACTGTATGGATAGAAACACCATCTTCTGTTGCATAGAGTATGGGTATCGAAAACAAACAAAAAAATACTGAAATGCAAAACTCTCCAGGGGGAAAAGAGACAATCGTGTACAGTAGAATGGTCTGCCAGTGAGGTCCCCAGTGAGGAAACTTGATCTTGGTTGTATTTTAGGCAACAGAAAGAAGAAAATACAAATGAACTTGGGTGATTCTGTAACAGTTGTGATCACTGGAAAACTGAATACAAGTATAATTCTAAACTAAGATAAGTTTGTATTTCCCACAGCTCTCAAATACACTTCTAATAGACCGCAGGAGGAAATCTACATCACTAGTTGAGTTTCTGAGCTTTTTGATCCAGAACTACCATATTTATTTTATTTTCCAGACAAATGACAATAATAAAAACTATCTTGGACTAAAAAGGGTTGGTTATTTTGAACATGAAAGAGAAATTATGCCATATAATTTCATTTGATTTATTGGGGAGGCAGGTTTAACCCCATTAGTCTCTATAATTTTCTTAGCAGATTTCTTAGGAAAATGTCTTTTGATAGTTTAAAAAAACCTTGAATTTTATGCAATGTCGTTCTTGTCAGAAATTGTTACCAGATTAGCAATCAAAGTAACAAATACTTTTAGTGCCACTCTCCCCATTCTAATGAGTTCATGCATTGATAAAATACAATTTTATTCAAGATAAAGGAGCTGTGCTCTAGATGTCACTGGGGCTGTACAAGGGTGGAGTTTGTCTGTAGTCAAGCAAATGGGAACTGATAAATTCAACTTCATAGATAAGAAGTGAGAAAACATTCTCTCAGCTGAAGGTGAAAGCATCACATTCTCTATCCAAACTCCTGCTATGCTGAATTTATATTCTGAGTTCCAAAAAAGCCTAAGGGAGTCTCATAGATGGATTGCAACATTTCCTCTGTCAACTTTGAAATTTGTTCTTGGAATTCAAACAGATGCTACAAAAAATAATCAGTTTCTGCTCAAGATCAAGGATCTGTCTTCTGTAGACCTCAACCGTAAAGTCATCAACTGTTTTATGAAGTCCAAGATTCGTGTATCATAGAATCATAGAATGGTGTGGGTTGGAAGGGACCTTAAAGATAATCTAGTTCCAGCCCCCCTGCCATGGGCTGGGATTCCACTCACTAGATCAGGTTGATCAAAGCCCCCTCAGCCTGGCCTTGAACACTTTCAGGGATGGGCCATCCACAACTTCTCTGGGAAACCTGTTCCAGTGCCTCTCATAGGAATTTCTTCCTAATATCTAATCTAAATCTACTCTCTTTCCGTTTGAAGCCATTCCCCCTTGTCCTGTCATTACATGCCCTTGTAAAACACCTCCTCTGCAGCCCCTTTTATGTACTGCTCTAAGAGCCTTCTCTTCTCCAGACTGAACAACCACAAGGCTCTCAGCCTGTCTTCACAGGGGATGTGCTCCAGCCCTCTAATCATCTTTTTGACTTTCCTCTGGCCTCACTCCAACAGGCCCACTTTCTTCTTACCTTGGAGGCCCCAGAGCTGGACACAGTACTCCAGGTGGGATCTCATGAGAGCAGAGTGGGAGAATCACCTTCCTCAAGCTGTTTCTTTTCATGCAGCCCAGGGTGCTGTCAGCTTTCTGGGCTGCAAGCCAGATCCCATTGAGCTTCTCATCAACCACCAACCCCAAGTGCTTCTCTGCAGAGCTGCTCTCAATCTGGTCTCCACCCAGCCTATAGTTGTGCTTGGGATTGTCCTGACCCAGGTGTAAGACCCTCCACTTGGCCTTGTTGAACTTCATGAGGTTCTCATGCACCCAGCTCTCAAGCCTGTCAAGGCATCCCTTCCCTCCAGAATGTCAGCCACACCACACAGCTTGGTGTCATCAGCAAACTTGCTGAGGGTGCACTCGGTTCCATCCCTGTTGTCATGCAGTTTATGACAAGAGCAGAACTGTAAAATAATATCTTGATTTTTATGAAATACTAAAGAAATAGTTACCTTATATTTAAAGGTCAGTAACTTAAGATCTTCCATAAGAAAGATAAACTTCTAACAGGACAAATGCAGAGGGTTTTTTTTTTAAGGAAAAGAGAGGCAGCTGAGCATAACTGCACACTCACTGTCAGGAAGAAGCATGTTTAGGTAGAAATAAGGGAAAAGGTAAAAACAAGTTACACAGATTTGCAAAACAGAATTGCAGCAGTTAACAGGAGCGTGTGTATGGGTAGCATACATGATCAAGTCTCCTCTCTTTAGAATCCCTTTACAAATGATAAAGAAGAAAAAGTAGTTTCCAGATCTAAAACAACCTCCAAAGGTCCCTGTCTCTCCATGCACTATTAAAGAGTCTGAGATCACTATATTTCCACTTCCCATTTGTGCCTCAATTTAGGAGTGATGAAGCTAGACCAAGTTCTAAAAAGTTATACTTAATAGCAGTTTATTACCTTAATAGCATATAAGCATACAATAATAAAATATAATCTAAAATATAAAAGCAGTTTACAGGTTATTTTTACTTTTATTAAAGTTTTTGGATTCTGCTTAACTCCAAGTTCCACTGAAATAAAAATAGAATTCCTGTTATGTTTAGTGTAGACAAAACTTCACGCTGGTTTTTACGGTGTTCATGTTTATGGATATACCTTTTTAAACATACAAATGGACAGGCATAAGTGGATGTACATGTATGTATTAGGGTCCTTTGCTAAAATAGCTGTATCTAACAAGGAACTGCAGAATATGAAACAAATTATGAAACAAAGAAAGCTTCTTAAGAGTTTCTCTTTGGGAAAGCTGCAATAATCTCCCAGTAGCACAGTTTCCAGGGAGGAAAACAGTAATTATATTTTCTGACTGCTTACTCCAACATCAAGGTATTTGTCAAGGGACTGGCTGACATGGGATCCTCACCTGCACAGGAAGTTTTGCTGTGTTGCAGAGGAGTGCATATTTCTCCTTGAAGCTGCTTGTCTTTCCTTCTGCCAGCCTCTGTTGGAACAGGACAGGCAAGGGCTTCAGGAAGAGATCTCTGGAGAAGGGCTGATTGCTACAGTGCTGACCACTGGCATCAGTCACATTTTTCTCACGAGTACTTCAGCAGATTTTGATGAGCCTGCCCATCTGATAAAAGCCCATCAGCAGCGATTTTCTGGTATGTAATCAGTAATTCAGCATGGGCAGGGAGCAGGAGCTTGTTCTCTCAGTAATTAGTAGCAAACTATTTGCTTTTTTCTATGATTTTCAGTTTGTGAAATTATCACCTTCAATCACCACCTTTTGTACGTCATGGCGTCATTTTAACATTTTCATAATGCATTTGAGTATTTGTTATGTGTGCAGTAGGAGTCACTCCTGACCAGACTGGTTTTCTTCTCTAACTAGAAGAGTGCAGTCCTTCAATTCTACTTTCCAACATGAATATCCTTGTTTGTTAAAGCATTGTTTGCTTTTCTGGCATACTCTGTAGCACTCAGTAAAGATTCACTGTTTCCATTAAGAGATCTGCCAGCAGAACACTTTTCTTGCCATACTGTGGAAAGCAGGCACAGGGAGACAGGGAAGATAAAGCAAATTCATTGGTCAGTTTGTGCAAGTAACTGGGGTGCAACAGTTCTGATTGCTTGTTTAGGCTTTCATTCACTTTGGAAATACTTGTGTGGCATTTTTCTGCACTTAACAAACCTTACACAACAGCTCTGGTCCCAGCCATCTGCAGTCAAGACATTTTTTTTTTTTTTTGCAAAGGAGCAACTGTTGTGCCTTGTGATCAGGCCAGTCGCGAGAAGAGCAGTGTGCTCTGAAGACAGAGTTCGAGGTTGACAGGCAAAACGTCATCATGCTGCAGCCCAGCCTGGAGGGACTCTTGAGGTTCCCTTTTTAGATGCTTTCCACCAATACCAAGATTCAAGATAATTTCTTGTCTTGTGATGGAAGTGAACACTGCTAGATGTTCATGTTTTGTAGTCACCCATGCTTTAGCTTGAGGTTTATATAAATACTGTGGAATAGAATGACTTTTGGCTTTATTAAACACCTGAGATCACTTAATGTTTGCTGTTGAAACCTGCTTAGTGAGAAAGTAGACCATCTAGGAATCATGAAGTTCTTATGTTTTCAGGAACAAAGTACCAGCTTCTCTACATAACTACAGGTAAATATTTGCCAGATGAAGATTACGCAGTGCTCTTAAAAGGGCGAATTAGTCTCTGAGTGTCTGGGAGGGAAGGGAGTATAGCAGCTTTACGCCTGTAAGTCCCAACACCACCCCATCCTCTTTCCTGTAGATTCAGTAGAAGCAGTATGAAGTTCTTGATCATTTTCTGTTAAACTGTGGCAGTGGTCAGGACAACCATCAGCATATGTGGTAATGTGGTATTCCAAAGGATCAAGGAGATACATAAATGTTTACTAGCATTACTGATTTAAGAGAAAGGTTGTGAGTTTATTGTTTAACTTTTTTTTCAGCTGCTGTGATGCCTTTTTTTCTCTAGGAACTGTAACTGGAAATTTTAAAGTTCCAAATAGTATATGGAAGTACAAAAACTAATAATGATCTTATATGCTCATGCATTTTCTTATTTTTAATGATACATACCACAGCCTTCTCCAACATTAGTAGTGTTGCACCTGTCTTTAACATCACCTCCCAAATATGACCCATGCCGTAGAAAGGCTTGCCATTGTGTGATATAGTATGTATTTTCTTCAGTTGAATGTTTCTTGAAAGGACATTGAATATATTTGGGACTTTTACAAATTGCACTTATTACAACAGAAAAAAAATACCATATCTGCTTTAAGCCTTGCAAGGACACAATTTAATACAGTGAAACAATATTATATCATCTTGGAATTAGGGAAAACCTATTTATAAACAGCCCAGTGTAAGCAGTAAAGACAGTTTCCACACTGCGCATAAAAAATGTAAAGAAAAGTAGCTTATGACTCTTTCTTGTGTACATTTAGACTAGACTTTAGCCCTGGTCTGGCAGAGCATGTAAATGTGTTAACATCAGTGGGACAGTTCACATTTTTTGTGCTGTGTACATATTTAAGTGGTTTGCCTGACTGCATATATTAGTCATCAAACAAGAGAGATCCAGTAAGGATCTAAGCATCCTTTTACTGACTCCAAGAGATATTGAAGGCACTCAAAAATGTAGACATTCTCAGAACTTTTTTGGGTTCATCTGGAGTGGAGTGGTGGTGCCTGGCTATGAACTGCATGCTGTGAGCTGCAACTGCAAGCTACCACACACAAAGACTTGAATAATTATAGCTACCATCACAGAAATGTAGGTCAAAGCCTAATGCTGGTGGTCTTAATAATTTTTTTTCTGATAAACCCAGCACAGTAATTTTTTATGTCATATTTTCTGAATATTACAAACCTCAAAGAACAAACTTTTGAGAAGCTCAGCTGGTAAGTAGATGATTTGAGGTTGGCATTTAACACTCCCTTCCAGCCTGCCAGCTTTTGATCCATAGGGACTTAAAGTGACAAGGTCAGCAGGTCAACTAATTTCATACATTAGGCATATATTATTGAGTCAGATGATAACTTCACACTGCTAAGCTTTTCTAATTAATAGTTCTGTTCTTTAAACAGACATTTTCCCTTTCTTGTAAATAAATCTTGTAAATAAAACCCATACCATTTCCCTTTCTTGTAAATAAATCTATTTTAGAATCAAAGCAGGTTCCTTAATTTCCTGATAGAAGTTTAATAAACATGTCCAGAGCAAAAGAAGCTGTGTTAATTCTCATAGCAGAATCAGACAAAAGCTTCAAGCAATGTAGAAACTGGCTTTACCAAACTGAATAGTAGGAAACAAAGAATAGCTGAAGTCAGGAAGTGTATTGTAGGCATGGAACAGGAGTTGATAGTGTTTAATAGAAACAGAAAGCTATAGCAAGTTATTAGCATCCTTTAGAGGGTCAAACCAAATTTCCTGTACTTCTCTCCTGTTGCAAGTGAACGTGCCTGTATTTTCACTACCTTGGCAACTGCCTCAGTGTGATTTCATGGCACACCCTGTTAGCTCTGGAGGAACAAATTACACACTGAACGTCCAATCTACTAAACAAGACCTCTGCCTAACCTAAGAATACCTTTATGTAGATAAAACAACTTCAGAGACTTAGACGGACATGATGCTTTTGCAAAAGTGATCTTGAGAACAATATCCTGAAAAAGGTGTCTTATGCTTGCAAGACAGTTAGATTTATTTCCAGAAACAAGAGTGTGTTTCTTCTGTAGGATCATATTTCTGGCCACTTCTCTTTCTCCTGTCAGTCCTATTTTTACTTTACTTAGTTCAGTTGGACTCCCTTTATCAGTCTGATGACACCCACTGTCAGCGAGTGCTTCTGAATGAAAAACCAGAGGAGAGTAGAAGGAGGGACTAAGAAGGGAGTGAGTAATCCGAGTGATGTAAAGTGTAACCCATAGCAAGGCAAAATGCATCCAGTCACCTCTTCCTCCTGTGGCCTGTGGAGAACTGACCCCTACAAGTTAAAATCAGGATCCTTCATAGGAGTGGTTTAGAGCAGGAAGAATCTGAGTGATATCTCCATTTCTGCAGCATAAGGACTTACCTGTACTGTTTGAAGAGTGAAATAAATAGTGTTTCCCAGGCATTGGTCTGTTAGCACATGAGTAGTAGAAGAGGCTAGATTACCTTAACTCCTTGCTATTTAGGCACTACCGCAGGTAAGTCCGGTTTTGGACAGCACTGCAAAGGTTTGTGTGCCAGGCGTAGCTGGACTTTATTGGCATATGTGTAGTTTCATAATGTTCTTACGGCTTTTGGGAAGATAATAGCCTCATTTTAACACTGTATTCAACTAAGAGTTTTTTGAGGTTGTTTTTGAGGTCAGGTTGTTTTTCTGTCTTTTCACTCAAACTGGAGTAATGTGGAACGTGGGACTTGCAGAATAATGAAGTGGGAAAGACATGGTAGTGTTACATCAGCTATGGTTCCTACAGGGCCATCTCTTCAGCTTCTGTGCATGGGTAGAAACATTCTGAGAGCTGAAATTGCTCCAAGAAAGTAACTTCTTGTTGTCATGAATGCATTGCTCTTATTTCACAGACAGAGTTATTCCTGAGTACTTTTAGGATAACTGTGTACAACTTGATCTGGGAAATCCAGACCAAAGATATATCATAAATGTTCTAATATTAGCATCATCTCCTGGAATGAGGACAGGGCTGTCCATCTGGAAATGTTATATGGCATGATTTTTCTTTCAGCTCCCCAGGATTAACTCTCTGGACATTTTGTTGAACACAACAGACTAAAAATATTAGTTACTGAGAATCACAATTACAGAAAGTTTATGATTTGATTTGAAAACCAGTGAGTTTATTTGCTTCCATTTCCCATTTCATTACAAGGAAGTATTTTGAAAGTAGTCAAATTATGGGCCAATCTTACTATATGTTCTAAAAATTATAGAAAACTCACATTAAACTATAGTTTCTTTTTCCATGCCAAAAAAATGCATTTCTGATAAAAATAGGTCTCACTTGGCTAAAGTAAAGATGCAACCATGAAAAGGCTGATGGAACTCAATGTAAACTGGTTTTCCTTATGAGATCTAATATTTCCCTTATCAGCCAGTTAAAAAAATGCAAGATGGACTCCACTACAATTGAACTGAATAAATAGACTTTAGGTATGACACTGACTAGTGCTCAGTACTTTGAACTTCTATGATGGCTTTGTTGCCTTTGCCAAGGATTACAGCATCAGCTGGTGGGAAGCAGGCAATAAATTGCCAGAGGTTTTAGAATAAGAGGGTTATGCTCAACCGTGTAGTCCTTATGTAGTAATATTTTTTGAGAAGCAACTTTCTTTTGCTGTCATCATCCTGGGTTTTGTCATCATCTGGATATTTTTATCTGATTTCAAGGGAAATGTTGATGATAAGCCAAGAACACCCATTCACTTTGGAAATGAGCTAACATGGGATGTGGCTACAATGAGAAGTTTGCTTTTGAATAGCTGCAGAAACAGATTGTATAAGCATGCTTGATTATGTATTCCAAAAAGAAAATGTACTTGCTCCATAAATTCAGCCATACATTTTTCCACCATGTGTACTCAGTTGAATGAGGTTGATTTCAGTGGACAGATAATGTACAGATCTTGAGATCATCTGGAGGGGCAGGGATAAATACAATAAATAAGAATGCCATCTTTGAGATACTTACTTGTCCATGATACATCTATAACTTTGCCTTCTTCATTTCATCATGCCGTCCTAAAATCCTGTGCTTGATACAAGGACATCTGTGCTTTTCACTTAGTGAAAAGATCACAATACATCTGGGAAAGTTTCTTGCTCACTTTGACTAGAATTCAGCTAACTTTTAATGACTCATGTAGATAGTTATAAAATGGTCAATGTACTTCATAAAGCTATTTTTTTGTCTATTGTTTATTCCCCAAGCACAAACATTTATATCTAATAACCCCACAACGAAAACAGAGAACAGGCCTGTGATGCCTTCCCCAGAATTCAAGTTATTTCCACCAGAGCTTCAGACTTGCACCCATTGAAATTACAGAGCCAAAATAATTTCCAATTTCATGTCTTCACTGAGTAGTGAATGTAGTGTAATTCCTATGCTGTCTTTAGATTGATTTCAAGGAAACTGTTTTCCAAGATTTGTACCAAAATTTCACGTGTATGACTTACAAGAACAGAGATTATTGCATGCCTGTGAAACTTTTGCGGAACAGAACCATGATTCAAACTCTCCTTTAATTACCTCTTTTTAAAGATATTACTTTAAATTATGCTATTCAGTTTCAGAAGGTCCAGAGAGACTTTTGGCTCTGCTTGCTGTTACAGACAACTGTACAGTGCTGAGTTGTGTTCCTTGGGTATTCCACCAATGCAGAGTCTGCCATAAGTTTCTGTGTAGATGGAATTTCAACCCAAATTCTACCTTTAGGTGTGATGGTCATGATGATGATGATGAATAGCCATCCCAAAGAAGGACATTCCGATCACTAGAGCCTAGTTCAGAGTAGCAGACAAAGAGGAGGCTACTAGTTTGCGTGACAAGATGTCTAGAGAGAAGCACTGGCAGAGAGAGTAATGTGAATATGTTCAATAAGCCAGCCTGATGTTAGGCATTCAAGATATTGGATATCACAGATGATTCAGATATTTCCTCTCAAGGACTTTGCAGCCATTCACATAGATTGTGCCTAGACTGTGCACTTTTGCTTGGAATTACCTTTTTTGTTTATGAAGCTGAAAAGTTCAGTGGTCTTACAGTATTTTTCCCTTTGGTAGTAACGTATGTTTGGAAGTCATAAAAGATTCAGCACTAGAGAAGAAAGAGTGCTTTTCAATAATTATGTATATTTTATTTTAAAAGATGTGATTGTGAGCCTTTTCTTACAGTATGAGCAATATTTACTCCGAATGTATGTATACTCACCTACTTCCAGTGTGCTAAGGTACTATTGCCTGAGTTTCTGAGGCTGCTAGCCCGTGTCACACATACCTTGCTCCTTCAAATCTTCACTTTTGGCAGCATTATCATCTCACTTTGGGATCCAGTCCCAGGAATACAAATTATGTTTTCTTTCATCTGATTTAAACAGACATTTATTTTCTGACAGAGGAATAGTGTTGTGATGTTCTCTTTCCTGTTGATTGCAGTGCCTATACAACTGGTTGTCCTAACTAAATTCAATATCCTGTATTGTGGGTTATATCAAACACGTCTGTGTGACATGGAGCTGAACCATCATTGCAATTCAGTTAATTTTCTAATAGAAATGTTATGACAATTACCTTCCTGAACAGCTCAGTATTTCAACAGAGAGTGCTAAAATATGCCCGTTGGAATGCACTGCTTCCTTGGGTGACTTTTTGAATGATTTATGAATAGTGAAAGCTACAACATATGATTCTATTCACCTGGATTGTCCCTTAAGTAGACCATAAGGGCACTGCATACCTTAGGGCTGCAGGAGATGAAGAAAATATATTCAGTTTTGTGGAAAACTCCATCTAGAAGTTAGATGTCTGATTTAGAGCTAATCATTGAGGCTCCCTGGTAGTCACTAAGAAAAAGGTAGTTACTGAAGATTCATGACTTAAATGATGTGTTATAATAGGTTGAATCATGGCATGTAGGAAGTATGTGCTTCATATTTTGTTGCCAGGGACCATAGCTCTCCAGGAAAGGTGTTTCTGGAATACACCCTCTGTGTGAATGTGTGACTGACCTGACTTTGTGTTCTTTGCTGCAGATCGATTTTGAAGATGTGATTGCTGAGCCAGAGGGAACACACAGCTTTGATGGGATTTGGAAGGCCAGTTTTACCACGTTCACTGTAACAAAATACTGGTTTTATCGTTTACTGTCAGCAATCTTTGGTATTCCTATGGCTCTCATCTGGGGCATCTACTTTGCCATTTTGTCATTCCTGCACATCTGGGCGGTGGTGCCGTGCATAAGGAGCTACCTGATTGAGATCCAGTGTATCAGCCGTGTCTATTCCATCTGCATCCACACGTTCTGTGACCCGCTCTTTGAGGCCATAGGCAAAATGTTCAGCAGCATCCGAGCCACAGTACGGAAAGAGATTTGAGGGACATTTCAAGGAGAGCCATCAGCCTAGGAAGGGGGTGGGATTTTTGTGTTGTTTGGAGTGTTTTGGTGTCAGTTTTGTGTTTCCCAAAGCAACATACAGCAACTGGTGGTGGATATACTGGCCCAAAACAAAGAAATCACTTGCTCAGTTTCTTTTTCTACTATTCATTCTTCCTGGACTACTTGCCTTTTTTTTTTTTACTTTCTTTTACCTTTTTTTTTCCTACTTCAGTCTGCATTTCAAACTAACCTTAAAGGGCTATTCTTCTATGCCAGCAGCATATCATTTTGCTGGCTGTTCAATTCAGTGATTGAAGTGTTGTTGGATGCCTTTTTATCTTACCCTTCATTCCTTGTGAGATAAATCCACAGTGATACTGAAGAACGATAGAAATGCTTTCCAACACTATAAAGCCATTCATTTTATTGTGGCTAAAGAGCGCAGAGCTATCGCAGCAGAATGAACGTGACCAGCTGGCAGGTTTTAGCAGAATGTTCTTTTTCAATTGGATTGTCAGTTGACTGCAGCTATTTACAGTCATGGTCAGATATTGTGCACTATGAATAAATTAGTTAAGTAAACATATTACTGAACTAGTGTATGTCCTGAAAATTTAACACTTTATCAGGCTGGAGACTTTCACACTGAAAAAGCTTTGGTTGGTGCCTTTCTGTCTCATTCTCTCTTGGAAGTTTGCATCCAGTCATTTCTCAGCCATTACTAGGATTGCAGAAGCAAACTGCAGTTGAGAGCTAAAACTGGTCATTATGGAAATGTTTTCCTGACTGTGACTTATGACACATCCCTTAGCAAGCATATAGGTGCTTATCTCATCGGCGTCTGGGGTATTTTTGCAAAGTATTAATACAAATGCATATCACAGGTATGCCAGAGATAATCCTGAGTTAAAAGGAAAACGGGGTGCCAAACAAGCCACAGGAAGCCAGGGAGGAGCTGCCCCTGAGAGAAACTTTTCTATAGCCTTCAAAGCTTCCCTATCAGCAAAAATCAGCCTGCCACTAGCAGACAGATTGTTTTCAGGATGCTTTCCTGAATCTAAACTTAGCTATCACAAGAGATGCTTTATAATCTTCACACTTGTGTGTTGGTTTGTTCATTTTTAGCTGAGCTGCCACGTCAAGAAGTCTTAAACAGAGGGTGTTGTGTGAAACTACCGTGTTGCAAAGTAGAAGGCCTCGGTAGCAGAGCCTTTGCGACATGTTCTGATGCTGTGACCTGCAAGAGCTTTTTGCCCTCGTGATAGTACTGTGTTCAGAGATGCTCTCTGCATCCTCATTGGTTTGTGTGAAGCGTTTGTAAAAACACTTGTGAGGCTAACCAGCTTTATTGTAAACCAAGTTGGAGTCTGAGCCTGCTCCAGCTGGAATCTCTAGCAAACTAGTTCTTGACCTGCAAGAGTGCAAGATTTGGCCCTTGGGATGAACATGGAGCTGTCTGGTACACCTACAGCTTTTTTATTTAGCGCTGGTATTTCACATATTGCTTTACCTAACATGGGAGTGCTTCCATTCTATTTCTGCCAAAGCATTGAAAACTTTAGGACATGCTGCATTTTTTAATGGGGGTGGGGGAGGGAAAAGGGGAGAGGGTGCACAAAAAAATTACAAAGCTATTAACTACTATTTGCATTTAAAACAGACACTGGTATGGATATAGTTTTATGTTTTTCTATGTACATAATGAAGAGTGTACTATTATAGATTTTTTCAGTGTTAAAAACAATGAAGATTGTAAACAAGAAATATTTTATCTTTTTATGAGGAAAATCACTCTGAAGAAAACCTTGATTTACCATATAAACTGTATATCCTGAAAGATGTCTGTTCACTTAGAGTTCTTAGTCCCTAATCCAAATACATTGCTGATCCAAACATTTACATTATTGTTATATGCTTACAGATATAACCAACACTTTTTTTTTTAATTCTGCATGTACATTAAAGAATACAATAAAAGATGCTTAATGGTAGATCCTGTCTGATTCTTTTTTCCTTGAAAGTCATGTGGACAAAAATCATTTAAAGCTTTCTTTTTCAGTCCAGTGGAAACCGGATTTTTCCTAATAAGAGCTCATTAGCCTAAGCATTTAATGTATGGAAATAGGGGAATGACAGCTTTTATTCAGCTGTGTATAGACGTAACTTGTGACAGGACAGTTCATTTCTATGGGTTTGTTGCACAATACCTGTCCCATTGTTAAACTAGTACAAAAAAAAACCAACAAAACCTGCTATTATAAATGGCCTACAAATCTGTTAACTGTATTTTAATGTTCAAATGGCAGTTACCAAATAAATGTCATCCATTGTATGTTGATAGCAGAATACTGTATTTAACAGCACTTAATGGGCCAGCGGTAGCAAATACAATGTTGAACTAGATTATGAGAACATGTGAAATATTTTAAAAGGTGAAGGGGAGGCTGTAATGTGAAACTAAAGCAAGTATACCTTCAGTATTTAAAAATATCCTGCTTTTGCAAAGAGCCCGATATATTCAGGCTTAAATATTTATGACATCATGACTCCAAGACTCTTCATGGGGAGATGTGCAGATTCACACCATGATTGCACTGTCCCTGGTGCTTCACTGAGCAGTGGTCATGCTGTGCTGTGGCTGGATCTCATGTCCATGCTCCTGCCATAACACTTAGGACACATATCATAGCCAAGATACACCCCATAGCAAGATCCAGGTTTGTCAGGTAGAGGATTAGACATTAGGCACCAGGCAATCTTCTGTCTTGGCTGTAAATGTGGTGTAGACAGCCTCACACTGCTAGATACAAGTCAGTGTCATAAACTGCCCCAGGACCTGTGCGTTCAGGTGGGCTCAATATCATTTTTCCTCCATGCAGAAAACTTTTGTTCTGTCACTGTTCACTGTTCTCATCCTCTTGAGTCACCAGGCCTTTGGTTTTGCCATGTAGTTTGAACTGTTTTCCTTTGACTATCCTGACAAAATGTATGGGGGGAGCTGGGCACTTAAACAAGATGGAGTACCCAAGTATTGAGAAATCAGAGTGTAAGCTACCTGACTGTGTGGTTGATCCCTCTGAATTTGACTGAGAACTAAATACAGAATTTTAAAAAATATATATTTATTGGAATTAAGTTGCAACAAAATATAACAACAAACCTTAGGCTTTTAATTATTAATGAGACTTTCCATAGCTGCACCACCCTCTCTTAGGTCAAACTAGAACTGTTCTATGTTCACTTGTTTGCTTTCATTGCCTTGTGTGTCTGCTGCAGCTTTGTTTCCTCAGCTCCTGAGGGGAAAAGAAGCACAGAATAAAAGTCCTTGCTAAGCTAGAACACCTTTGTTATCCTCATTTATGTCTTACAGACCTTTCCTTTTTACTTCATGTTATCTGACACTGGGACACCGTGTGACACAATTTATTTTATTTCTATCTTGTTATCTTGCTATCTTCTGTAAAACTTTTAATTAAAATTTCAATCGTATAGTACAACTAGGACATCCTGCCTCCAAGATGCTTTTCTGTGTTATGGCTTTCTGAAGGCACAGTGGTAAAATATACATTTGATAACTATGACAAATACAAATGGACAGTATTCTCACTAGATTTGTAACTGCTGTTACTAAACAGTGTATATATATTAAATAGTGTGGCCAGCAGGACTAGGGAAGTAATTGTCCTTCTGTACTCAGCATTGCTAAGGCCACACCTTGAGTACTGTGTCCAGTTCTGGGCCCCTCAGTACAAGAAGGACATTGAGGGGCTGGAGCATGTCCAGAGAAGGACAAAGGGGCTGATGAAGGGTCTAGAGAATAAGTCATATGAGGAGCAGCTGAGGGAGCTGGGGTTGTTTACCCTGAAGAAAAGGAGGCTCAGGGGAGACCTTATCACTGTCTGCAACTGCCTGAAAGGAGGCTGTGGCCAGGTGGGGGTTGGCCTCTTCTCCAGGCAACCAGCGACAAGAGGAAGTGGCCTCAAGCTGCATGAGGGGAGGTTCACATTAGACATCAGGAAGAATTTCTTCGCTGAAAGGGTGGTCAAGCATCGGAACAGGCTACCCAGGGAGGGGGTAGAGTCATCATCCTTGGAAGTGTTCGAGAAATGACTGAATGTGGCACTTACTGCTATGGTTTGGTTGACATGGTGGTGTTCAGTCAATGGTTGGACTCAATGATCCTCAAGGTCTTTTCCAACTTCCATGATTCTATGATTTTAACTGGGAAGACAGTGATTTGACTCATTACAAGCCCTCTCATAGTCAAGGCACATTTTAGTGTTGATTCAAGACACAATCCACGTAGTCCCTAGGCTCAATTCTAGTAGGTGATTTGCTTTTGTTCTGAGAACCTGAATTTCCTTGGCCCATAATTGTCAGTAAAGCTCACTGAAATTGTCAGTAAAGCTCACTGTGCCCAGGTCACATGTACACACTGCAGGGAGGTAAAAATGAGGTGTTACTCTGTCTGACCTTCTCCTGTACAAACTGGAGATAAATGTTCTCAGGGATCCCTAACAAGTGGTGGGAAACGATGCCTCTCTGAGAATTAAGTTCATTAAGATCATCTCAGTCCTTGAGACAGGAGATTCAAACTCCTCTCCGTGCACTCCCAGGTGTAAACTTCAGCTGCTCACCACTCAATATGCTGACTGCTGTGAATCCAGTTTTTATAAGACCAATTGTGTGCTCTTCAGGAACTAGCCATTGACACCTGGTGTGGCATGATGCCTTCCAATATGAGCCAGGTCACCTTAAGGGAACTGCCTAAGCTGTGTGATGCCATTATTGATCTAAAATCTTCAGAATTAAGATTTTTCCTTCTATCAAGTGGCTATCAGTGCAGAGGGGAATAAAGGCATTATGGTCTCCACTTCTAGCACTTCCAGAGATAGTTCTGTTTTCCAGATTGAAACACTAGGGATCTAGTCTGAAGGCTGTTCTGAAGACTGACAGCAGCTCTCAAGAGTTTTTTTGTCACCCAGGGAATAACTCAGATATAAGGCTTTCATAGCTGTGACCTTCTCAGTTGATCATAGCTCTGAATCTTTATCCATGGATGTGGAGTACCCCTGCAGTGCATCTGAGCACTGACAGTCTTTTCCTGGCTGTTTATTCTGAGATAGACAATGCTTTACACCAGAGGATTCACTCAGAGTTGCCTTAAAGGAAGAAGGACTCTGCAGTTTTATAACTTTTTGGCAACTATCAGAATATAGGTGTTCATATGTGACTATTACTCATCAAAACATTCATCCTGCTGATCTCCAGCAATGAGAGCTCCAGATGTAGCTTGCCAGACATACATGTTGCCAGAAACCTGGCAGAAAACTGGCAGAAAAGCCCAGGTGGAAAAACTCACATGGAAATGAACTAGTTGGTGCAATAATAAAAAGAGGCGGGGGGGAAAAAAAGAAGAGAAAAGAAAGAATCTCATCAAAAGAAGCTGGTATATTCTACACAGAGAACAAGTGGATGAGAGATCTCAGGGGTCTGCCTTTCATATTCAAGGAATGACACAAAGCTGTGCCCAGCAGACACACTTCCATCTGAAAGGGATGGATGGAGATTTTTGATAGGAAAAAACAGAGCAGGATGACTCTTCATACCTTTTTTCAGTTCCTACCTCTAACTTTTTGCAGATAAATTCTAAACCAAAAAGGAGTCATACAGAAGAGCAAATATGAACAGTGCAGTGACAGGTACCAAGAAACAGCAACAACCAAGGCATTAATTTATCATTAGGGTGTGCAAACTCCCACTTAAGTCTGAATTGCCTTGAGGGGGAATCACAGTAGATATGGTTAGGTAGATTTAGGTTTAAACGCACTGGGAAGTAAGATCAGAACTTACCTTGGATGTGGTATGTATGATCAGATTCCCACAGCAGGAGCCTGGCTGAGCAGACAACAGGCCTGGTGCCTGCTTCCCATCCTTGAGAAGAGATCCATTGGGAAGCAAGCTAGGGAATCACACTGAGCTGTCAGCAGCAGTCAGACTCATGTATGAAAACCCTCTGTATGCAATCCTAAAGCCCAATCCAGATGTACTGATGGGTGATGCTTTTACCATGTGCTTCCTGTGATAAGCATTTTCTGCCTTTCCAGACTATTCACTGAGACAGAAATTTTCTCTTGTAGTGCAAATTCCTTGCAGGACAGTAAATTTCCCGGTAATAGGAACTGGCAACTGAATAGAGCATACAAGTTCTTGTAGGTTTAGACAAGTGCCTTTGACACTTGTTCATACTTTGTCAACTCCTGACTTAATATTCTGGCTTATACAGTATTTTATCTTTTTATTTCATGATGTGTAGACTCCCATTCAAATGTTACAGACATTTGTCAATTCAGCTGTCTTCTCTTAACAAAAGCAGGTGTTCTTACTCTCTGCTAGACAATGATTAATGATTCAACTACATTTGGAAACAGCTAGAATTCTTCTGTTTTCATTTGAGTGCTGAAACAGTCCAAAGGAATCCATGAAACAAAGATGCTTATGGACAAGAACTGGAACGGCTTTTGTCATATTTTAGCAGGATTTTGGTCTGAACCTGAGTGTCTTTGGAGCATCATCTCTATAGTTATAAAAATTCCTTTGTGTGTCTCTAACAAACATCCTTTGAAGGAGTCCACTGAAAATACACATTTACTCCTCTAGGTTGCAGAATTGTCATACCAAATACCAGTATTCAGCACAGAGAGGTTAAAGCCAGCACTGCTCAGCTATTCAGTATACTGAGGAAAGCCTTTCTGTTGCAGAGTTCTCCAAAAGACTTGGATTTCTCCATCTCTCAGTTTACTCCTTCCTGGCTGAGAGACTAAAAATCTTACAGTTGGAACTATTCTGGTGGATAGTCATCCAAAATTAATTTTAAAAGCTCACCAAACTTCATTGTCAATGACCTGTTGCATTATGGATTATTGAGAACTGAAACTCAAAGCAACCCTGTTGCTGATGGCAACAAGAACTGGGTTGAAACATAGAGGGGTTCCTCTTAGCAATAGCAAAAACCTCCAGTCTGAAGCATCAGCTTGAGTCCTGTGGACACTGAACTCTGACTCTCTCGATAAGCAAAATTCCTAATTTAGAATACTAAGCCTGTGGAGAGACAAGGGAGAGTAAAATAAACTTGGGGAAGAATTAACAATGATGAATTAGTCATATATTTGTATCCACAACAATAAAAGGCTCTTGCTTTATTTCTTTGGACTAAATCTTTTAGTCAATTTCACAGCCATCACAACCATGGTACTTCCTTCAGCTATTACCATTTTGTAGTCACTACTGTCATTCCAGCTAGCCCTTGTGCCTATTTCACCATCAGTGTTACACCACCCCGACAGCCGGGAATTCCTTCATTCACACAGACATGTCGCTGGCTGATAGGAATGCTCAGCCTGACTCCACTTGTTTCATGACACTTCTAGGGAATTCACAGAGCCATGCTGCTCTACTCAGCAGCTTCAGCTCAAGGTATTTCTTTCCCTCCATAGCCACCTCCATATTTGCTCATCACAATCTTGCAGGAGGTCTACAATTTCCAGGAGTCTTAAAGAAAGTCCTTGCTCTGTTTCTATTCTAATCTCTGTACTAGTCTGCCTCCATTTCAGCATGAGCTTCCATAAGTTTGTAGATGATTCTGGATAGAAAGCTCATGCAAATAGAATCATAGAATCAGTTAGGTTGGAAAAGGTCTCAAGGATTACTCAGTACAACCTTTGACCAGACACCACCGTGTCAACTAAACCATAGAACTAAGTGCCACATTCAGTCATTTCTTGAACACTTCCAAGGATGGTGACTCCACCACTTCCCTGGGCATCCTGTTCCAATGCTTTACCTCCCTTTCAGTGGAGAAGTTCCTCCTAATGTCCAACCCGAACCTCCGCTGGCCCAGCTTGAGGCCGTATCCTCTTGTCCTGTCACTGGTTGCCCGGGAGAAGAGGCCAAACCCACTGGGTTCTAACATCCTTCCAAGTGGCTGTAGGGAACAGTATAAGGTCTCCCCCGAGCCTCCTTTTCTCCAAGCTAAAGAACACCAGCTCCTTAGCCATTCCTCATATGACTCACTCTCTAGACCCTTCACCAGCTACATTGCCCTTCTTTTCCTGTATACCTCAGTATTTTTCTTGTAGTCAGGGCCTCAGAACTGAAGGTGCACCCAAGGTGCAGCCTCACCAGTGCCAAGTACAGGGATAATAAAAGGACTCTGCTCTTCTCCCTCTTCAGTAATATTTCATAAGCTTCTCAGAGGTGGAGCTTGCATTTTATTTTGACCCCATTTACAAATACCAACTAGAAGCAAGAAACCTTTATTTCTTGAAGGAAAACAGATACAATGTATCTAAAAAGTACTAGACAGCCATTTCATTGCTCTATGTCGTGCCCTGGTACTGTGTTTCTAAATGCCGATCAGGTAATTGCTGATGGGATCAGGTAACAATGATGTATCAGATCCATCTCCTTCAGTATATGGTGCTACTTGCCATGGCTCCAAGAGTCATGTCCAATGCAAATTTTAAATTGCTCCTACAAACTAAGCCACCCTGCTGAGTTAACAAACACTGCTATTAATGAAAATCTGTTAAGAAATAACACTTTTATCTTATATGAATATAGAAACATTGGCTTATCTGTCAGCCAAGGATAGATGTGTAGCTGAGGCCCAGATGAGCAGTCATGCTGATCTATTTTCATGGCACACACTATTGAATTTCATATGTATAAACACCAAATGATTTTCTTAGGCAGAACATAAGTCACTTAGGACCTTTAGAGTCAGTGACTTAATTTTGCATAAAGAATGTAACAGGTGCAAATACTTGGCATAAGGCATGTCTGAATATTTCTAAAGCCAGTTCAATAATCTTGGAAGAGGGCATGAAATTGAATAGTTCTCATGAAACAAGTTGTCTGTTTCCAGAACAAATATTGGTACACATGACAGACGTAAAAACACTTTCACATTGCCCTGCAGCATTGTCTATCTCATATCTCTTCAAAAGGCTGGTTCTCATGGTAGAGAAATAAGCAGCAGGATTTTTTTTTTGCATAGCCAGATGTGAATTTAAACTTTGTGGTTCTCTAGTGTGTGGCATTTCTTGTGGAAATTAGCTCTATTTATCTAATCAATGTTAGAATAATTTATTTTGTATTTCTTCTACTGGTAACTACTTTGTAGTTAAACACAACAAAATGCAGAAAACACTAAGTGTAATTTAAAATGTTTGGTGGAAAAAAATTGTGTAAGACACTCCTAGTTCAATGGTTCTAATTCATGTAAGTCACCACAACTATTGTAAAAAAATAATTGGGTTTATTTTCTAACAGAAATATTGCAGCAAGTCACAAGGAAGGTTATACAGGGTAAATCATCAGCTAACAAAATATCTCCTGACTAAGTGGTAATCCAACCTGACCATAATTGTGTTTTAATCAAATCTGGTCTCATATAATTAGCTGGGGAAATTAACAAATTTGACACTATGCAAAAGCTTTGCTGAAAAGCGGCCTGATTCATAGAAATCTTTGATCATGGTGCTGTTACCATTCTGTACTGAATTCTCCATGGATGTTGAAGGTGGAAAGTAGGACCAATGCAGACACCAGCTCTCCACTGTGGATGCCTTCAATTTGTGTCTCCGGGCAGCACAGAATAGTTTAGAGATGAGAGGTGAACACAGAGCTCTTAAGGAAGTCAAAACTGAGCCCCAAATATCAGATCAAACCCTTGATACTCCCACATGGATCTATAAAGCACCTGGGGGAATATGGGGGTTCCCTAGGAGAGCGGATGGGAAGGCAGCCAGTGCTTTGCTGAGAGCTGTGTCTTGGGGTCAGAGCAGTGCACAGCTGATAGACCCCAGTAACTTGTGTTCACCACTGCACCTCCACAGCCACACTTGTTGACCAGTCCCAAGCAGGGGATGAACAGCCTCACTGGAACCTAAAAATGGCACTGTCACACTGATTACCCTTCATAATGAAATGTGGTGTAATTTAGGATGTATTTTTCTGACTTCCATGACATCAGAACCCTTCTGATGTTGTATATAATTATAAAAATGTCCCTCTGACTTCTTGTCGCTGAAAATACATGGGCTGTTTTGTTTTCTAAAAAACAACATGTTCTTTCCCTCTTGTTTGTCTATTTTTGGCAGGTTTTACCATGAAAACTGTGGCAATTATTACAGCTGAAAACTGAGGTAAGACTTAAGATTACACCCTCTAGCCTGAAGCTTTATAAAGGTATTGAGCTTTTAGCTTTCCTCCCAGCATTAATACTGGGTCTCTTTACGTACTACTTCTAAGCAGAGGAAACAGGCTACTTACTTGTAACTGGTGCTGTATAATCTTACCAGCTTTACCCACAGGGTAAACTATCGCTGCAGAGGGAGATACAGAGCAGCAGAAAAGGAGTAGGCACTGAAATACACCATGCAGAAGCCTGAGTAACGGGCAAAAAATGGGAGTGTAACCCTATGACCATATTTAGTTTCCACATGTGAATCTTGGCTGGCTTAATCCTACCCTGAATGCCAGTGAGGCCTGAGAAGCTGGAAATCTTTTGCTCTGTGCATACAAGCAGAGCCATGACTCATGCAGAAGAGAAACAGTTTTCTTTTGCAAGAGGAACATTTTTCCTTATTGACCAGGGAGACACCCAAAAATAGCTTTGCTCTCTGAGTGATTCTGTCAATTTGCAGCAGCACTGTGGAGGTATGAAAATCAAGAAAAGTATTTACAGCTCCAGGAATTTGCTAATAAGAAGTGAAAATCTCTGTTTAAAGACAGACAGCCAAAATCACTATATAAGTAAACTCCTTGAAGACAATGAATTAAACTAAGAGCAGTTTGGACTGTTCAATAAATTTCAGATGTCAGACAAAGAAATGAAATTAAGGACCAAATAATAATAATGCAAGATATTTAAAATGCTGTGCAATTTAATCTCTTTGAGTAGGGAGCTCGGTGTATAATCGCATTTGCACTGGGCATTATTTCTGATGCAGTGCATTTTCAGCATTAGAAGTGATGCATTAAGCTTCTGCAGATGATAGAGCTCTCTCTATCACAGAAGAATTATATTTCTTGGAAAGGAAGGACACTTCCGAGAATCCCAGATTACTGGAGTTTGTTTCCACCAAAGCTGTTGGAATTTTCCGAGTTACTTCAATGGAAACTGAAGTAAGCCAATGAAAATCCCACCCCATAGTGAGGGAGCACGTCATTAAAAGGTGTTAGCAATCAGAGAGCAAAGCAAACAGGACTCATTTTAATGCTTGCTCTTTTTCTCTCCTGATTTACTCCAGTGACCCTCTTCTTCTTACATTTATGGATGACACTGACCTAAACCAGATGAAAATTAGCCCCTCATCAGTCAAACTGAGCTCCCCAAGCCTGGCGCGTTTCCCATCGTGGTCCCCTCGCTGCCATCCCGCTTGCCCCACGGCCCCGCAGTTCTCCCTGACAGTGGCCGCAGGAGCCGCCCCGGCAGCAAGGCAAAGCCTTTCCCCGACAATACCGCCTCGTTTTTCTTTTAAATCCATGGCAACGCAGTGTTTTATATTTGTGCCTAAGAGAGAGAATTTCCACTCGGCCCGGGAGCGCCCCGGAGCCGCGGCGGCTCTGCGAGCCGAGGCTGCCACCTCCCGGCTCTCCCCGGCCCGCAGCACGGCCCGGGACCCGCCTTTGGAGCTCCGACAGGAAAGTCATTTGGTCCTGCTGAAGCCCTTCCTTTATTTATCAAAACACCCCGGTGTGCAGCTAGCAGCAGCGCTCTACTGTACTCCCTCGAACATACAGGGGGCTAAGGAAGCATTTAAAATTATCCATCACTTTACAGTGTGTCTGGAATAAAAATTCATCAGTGGCTCCAGGCAATATCCTAATTCTAAATATGAGAAATCAAAATAAACAGACTGCAACATATCACCTCAAAGAGACAGCTTGGTAAAAGCACATTAGTGAAGTTACTTCGATTTACATTTCATCTGATAAAACAAAGTTTGTCAATTACTTTGTGGGTAGAAACATACCCTCTGCTTTCATTTCAATAGCACTGTTTCAAAAAGTCATCTGTTACTACAAGTGTGGAATGGAAAGTAATAGAGTAAAACCCCAAAATAAGCAACGTGGACCTTTTGATGTGAGTCCTGAGGAGGGCCACGAGGATGATCAGGGGCCTGGAGCACCTCTCCTATGAAGAAAGGCCAAGAGACTTGCAGTTGTTCTGCCCAGACAAGAGAAGTCTCCAGGGAGACCTTAGATCAGCCTTCCAGCACGTAAAGGGGGCCTACAAGAGAGCGGGAGAGGGACTTTTGACGAGGTCGTGTAGTGACAGGACAAGAGGGAATGCTTTAAACTGAAACAGGAGGGGTTTAGATTAGACACTAGGAAGAAATTCTTTACTGTGAGTGTAGCAAGACACCAGAACAGGTTGCCCAGAGAGGTTGCGGATGTCCCATCCCTGCAAGTCTTCATTGGATGAAGCTTTGAGCAATCTGATCTAATGGAAGTTGTCCCTGCCCATGGCAGGGTAGCTGGAACTACATGATCTTTAAGGTCTCTTCCAACTCAAGACATTCTGTGAATCTGTGATTCTATGGAAAGACTCCCTTGAGGATAGCAAAAATGAATCCAGCATTGCAAACTATGGATTGACTGAAATAAGTAACAGGCTTTCCACACAGGGAAAGTGCAGTCAAAAAGAAAACAGGTAAGGCACAAAATTAGATGAGCAGACCAGCCACCTGTTAATCATTCACAGCAGAGAGATAAAGCTAGAGCAGGACTGAAAAGAGTCTTCTGCCTGTCATTCCTGAAAATCTTTGGTTTGAGTTGAGCTAAAGGCTCCAGAGATATCAGGTAGTGCTGTACTAATGGCAGTGCATCAGGTGAACCCTTTAATCCTATGCTGTTCTTATGAGTTTGTAGACGGCTGATCCTGGCTGAATGCCAGGTACCCACCAAAGCCTCTCTATCACTCCTCCCCTCTGCTGGATGGGAGAGAGAAAATACAACAAAAAGCCAGGGTCAGGATAAGGACAGAGAGAGATCACTCACACATTACCATCATGGGCAAAAAAAACTCAGCTTGGGGAAATTAATTGAGTTAATTGTCAGAGCAGGAATATAAGAAATAAAACTAAATCTTAAAACACATTAATCCCACCCCTTCCTATTCTTGGGGACAACTTTATTCCTGAATTCTCTACCTCTTATCCCCAAGCAGAGCAGGGGGATGGGGAATGGAGGCTGTGGTCAGTTGTCCCTGCCACTCATTCCTCCTCTGATGGGAGAACTCCTCACACTCTGCCCCTGCATGGGCTTCTCTCTCCACAGGGCCACAGGTCCTGCTAGGAGCCTGCTACAGCACTGGATTCCCATGGGATCCTATGGAGTAGATAAAATATATTTCCCAAGGGAGATGATAGTTTTACCTGTAACTGCTATTTTTTTGCAAGAGTGTGAAATCCTTTAAGGAAACAACAGCATTCTGAGAAGCCCAGTCCTCTGCATCAGAAGCAGTGGTGCTGCCAGTGGATGAGCTCAGGCACTCCCATGTTTGCTGGAGTTTTATAGGAATAACAGGCAGGATAACACTAAGCTCGAGTAGTTGTTGGTTAACATCTGGGTGTTTCATTCTCTTCTTCCAATATCACAAAATAGCCCTAGGCCTCAACTCACCAGCTGGGTTCAATCAAGCAAGGAGATCTTCTGTTTTCAGAGCCACACTAAGCACCAGGAGCAGATTGGTGACTCTGGCACAACATCTATTAATAAATAAAAGCATCAGGCTTTGCATTTGAATAGGCCTTTTTCTTTGGCAGATCTCAAAGTAATTTCTAAAGAAGGGCAAGCATTATTATCTCCATTATGGGGCTACGTTACATGACAAGCTCTCAGTTGGGGACTGGGCGAGATCTTGGCTCTCCAAAAAGCAACAGCTGCTCCCCTTGGTTAAATGCCACACACCAGCAGTCCTGAAAGTTGTCATGTTCTGGCCAAGCACACAGAGCTGCTCAGCCAGATGGGCAAGGGCAAGCACTGGAAAGCTGGTCCTGTTACCCAGTTGATACTTGAGGTAACTAAAACAGAAGACTTGCACAGAATTCCAGACAAGCAGTGCTAGTTTTTAATATGACTTACCTTTTAGTTTGGTTTGGTTTTTTGCTCCCCATATTCAGTTTTGAAATAGTCCTCACTTTTTCTTAGTCAGGGATCCAAACTGACCTGCTACAATGAAAACATGCATTTTTTTTATTTGAAAATGTTCTGTTAGGGAAAATTTTAAACCTGTTTCCATTTTGTGGGTTTGGTACAGGCTTAAGAATACTTCTACAATGCTTGAAAACGTGGTATCCTTGCAGAAAGACTTCCCTGCAGGTAGCCTGCTTGCCTTGCATGCTTCCTATGTAAACACCACCTATGCATGTCATAGCTGATGTTTTAGCCATTGGATCATGTTATATGTTAACTGAAGGACTTATCACAGTGCTTTCTGATTCTTAGTTAGATGTCAAGTTGGCCTCTCTCCCAGATCCCTTTGCAAAATATAAAAATATTGTGTATTTCTAGTTAATAGTTCATTAAATTACTTTGAGACTTATACATTAACTTGGTCTTTTAGCTAGTGAGCCAGAGCAATGCAAACCATGGTTTGCAATCCACAGCGCAGGGTTATATGTACTTTTACACGAGCTGTTCTGTGAATCCATCAGCAAAGAGAATAGCTGCTTCTCAGCACGGGGGCAGTTCAGAAGTTACACATGCACAACACAAACACGTACACACAATGACAACAGGCTCCTGCTGTTGGATACTGGCATTCGTTGCCATCTGACAGCTGCTTTGAACCAGATGGGAAACAGCCATTCCAGTTCTGCTGTAAACCACATCCCAACACCAGCATCACTGCAGATTCCCAGGCTGGCATCTCAATCGAAAGGCAGCAAAGCAAGTGAGCAAAGAAGCCAAATCCTCTGTCCCCAGTGCCAGTGTCATCCCTCCAGGCAAGAACTGAGGCATATTTGGTGTGGACAGAAAAGAAGCAGAGAGCAATAGGCTTTTAGATGCTAAACTTGGAAAGATATGACCACATTTGTTCTGAACACAGGGAATGTCTGGGTCCAGTGTTGATAATCTGGCATTGACTGAACACTGTCAAGTTCACTCAGACGTGATAAACAGAAGGGAAAAAAAGTAACAAGTCATCACCAAAAGCAGTAGTTTCCAACCCATGAGTCAAGCCCTCTTAGTGAGGCATGACAGCATTAAAGATAAGATATAGAAGAGAGCAGAAGTACTGCTGACACTGAAGAACAGAAGAGAGAGAATTGTTAGGTTATGTTTCTTCACTTCATTTTACACTCTCAGGTCCAAATCTGAGAGGAAAAGAACATGCTGCTTGGTAGGAAGGAAATATAGTGCTATAGATCTCTGAAGACAGGGACACCGAGGATGTCAGGTCATGGGATGATGGAGGAGGGGAGGAAAAAAGAGTATAATGAAAAGCTACAGCTATAAGGCATGCCTAACACAGATCAAGCATTACTGCCCTGGAAAAAGTATTAACCTGAAACATTTCTATATTTATAATAGTAAAACCAGTGAAATCAAAAACATTCTTATTAAAACAGAGTTGGATTCAGCTCCACCCAAATCCAGTGATGTTCAAAAAAAAATTAAATTTCTCAGTCTTTAAAGTTAAGTGTTGTCAGTTATTTTCCCTCAGATCATATCATTCTGGGACCCTGCACAAAGGTAAGCTGAAATTGGTCATACATTAAAAATCCCTCTTAAACTGAGAGTTTTGGAACATAGAAAAAGCCCACTTCTGTAAATTTTTATGTATATCAGCACCTTAATACTCATAAAAAATCTTTCTGTTCTATAAATAAATATGCTTCCATAGATCCATCAAATTACTGATTATCTCAAGAGTATCAAAGCCAAAAAAGAGAAAGCTCATATCCTTCCCTTTTGTTCAAATTTGCATATCTTATTAGACTTCCAAGGCCCTTTTGATGTTCGAGTTCTGCTGCATAATAGTCATCTTGTAGTTTTGTTAAGTTCAAAACTGTGTCTGTTTTATGTTTTAATAGCTACAAAATACACTAGGTTTCACCTTGGATTTCTATCTTTCCCTAGTGCACTGGGAGAAATCATCAAAAATTGGGTATTAATTGATCATTGCCTGGATCCTACAGTTTTTACTCAGCATCTTCAAACTCCTTTGGAGACAGCTGCTTTAAATTCCATGTCAGGCTCACCAGTGCTGTAGCACTGATGCCGTTTGTTTGACCAGCAGTTCCAGTGTAATACAAACATTGGCCTTGCCATGCACTAAAATTCAGATGATTTCTTCATTTGCAAGATAATCATCATTCACCTGTGGGGTGACACTCAAGCTCATAAATTCAAGGGGGTTGTTTTTCATTGGCTCTGGGGTTAGTGTTGCATCTGCAGTTCTTCTGCTGAAACTTCCCTCCAGGATCTATGCTATTAAATGCCTTTGCTGTTTATAGGTCACATATTCTTGTCCACTCCCTTTAATGCCTTTCATCCAGTGTGGGTCACATCTAGACTTGAAAAACCTGTTTGCAAGAAAAACTGTGGTCATGAAACAAAAAAAAAAACCTGATACATTCAGTTCAGCTATTTTTGCTTTTCTGGAGTCCCAGGACCCTCCTCATCAGATAACGATGTGAGTAAAGCCCAGCAAGTTTCAATGGGCTACTACAAACCCCTGTCCCTGGGCAGTGGTCCTCTCACTGCTTTAGACATCTGTCACAGGATGGATATCTACAGAGGGAGTCTGTACATCTGTATTTCTTTTTCACTGACTACAGAAGAAGCTGCAATGGCATAGCCTGGCTTTGCAATGGCCATCAAATGGTGAGGTGGATCCCCCCCACTGGATCCAGAGATGTTCATTAGTACAGCAGGAGCATAATCCTGCTCTCTATACAAGTAAATAGTTTAGTCAAGTGGACTACTACTTTTTTTTTTTTTTCCTTTCATAATAGTGGAGCATCATCTTGAAATAAATTCTGAAAATGGAAACCTAAAATAAATGTTCACCACAGAGAAGCAGTGCTGCCTTCCCTACCTAATACATGATTAAATCATCAGGGTGCAGAGTAGTATTAACATGCAGACAGAGATGTGCTGCCTGCAGAAGAACAAACCACAACATTGGCTCATCTCTGTGTAACACAGACAGGAACATGCTGCACATATATGAAGAGATGAATACATTAAGCTGCTTGCATGCATCCAGACACAAACATCTTGCTTGTACAGGAGTGAATTATATCACCCTTAGTATGCAAACGAATATACACAAAGTTAACATGCGGCCCAGATAGGAATGAACAATTAGTAAAAATGGCCTGAAAAATGGCCTGACTGCATATTCATACACATAAAGACACATATATAAATAATAATCTATAATAATTTTAAATGCTAATAAGTAAAGAAAAAAAACTGTCCTCGGACACAGAAAATAACCAGTGAAATTTTCTGCACTCTGATCACTGATGTGGTGACAGTTTGGGTCCCAGCAGGTGAAATTATAAAGGAGGAATCAACAAATGGCATAGGAAAACACACTTGTCGAAGGTATCACTTTGATGTGTATTAAGCAAAATGAGACATGACAGCTATGCACTGACCGAAAATCTCAGGAGGCTTCTTCTGCCTCAGAAGCCATAAGAGCAAAAAGGGTGCTGGAATGGCAGCCCTGACAGGGCAGAGGCACAGAGCAACCTTCCCCAGGCTGCAGCCAGGTCATGGGACATGAGACATGCAGGAAATTTATTGCTTACACTGCTGGAACTGTCAGATATAGGGACTAGAGACAGCATGCAGAAAAAAAAAAAAAAAAGAGAAAGAATCATTAGCCATGGTATTACACCCACAGCTTCTGGGACAGGTGCAGGGGTTTGGCTCCCCACTGCTGGGGGAAGCTCGGCTCCTGTGGCACCAGGAGAGGAGGGGCAGGGGGCAATAAAATCATGGGTGATAACATCAGAAAGCAAAGCTGTGCACAACAAGCTATGCTGACAATTTACTTTCCTCTGGAAAATACACACACACTGGGAGAAGCAGCTTGCTTCTCCTCTTGCTGTGCTCTCAAGAAGGATGCTCACTCTGGGGCAGTGCTGCTGCAGTGAGTGCAGTGAGGTCCGTGAGAGGGGGTCTCCAAAGCTGCAAGAAAAGCCCACATTGTTCTGAGAAGACTAATGACCTCAGTAAGCTGTATTTGTGCAAAATTATTGTATTCAAAGTTTAGGTGTGAAGAAAGTGCTGTGAACCAGTGTTAATTCACTTGAAGTAACAAAACACTGGCACAGGTTGCCCAGAGAGTTGGTAGATGTCCCATCCTGGGAAACATTCAAGGTCAGGTTGAATCTGGAGATGTCCCTGCTCGGGGTTAGAGCAGATGACCTTGGACAGTCCTTTCCAAACCAAAGTATTCTATGATTCTATATGGAAAAAAAACCTGCATCCCACAAAATAACCATGGATGGGATTTCTAGGTCCAGAACAAAGGTGACTTAAGCAATGGAGAAGTAATATTTTTCACATCAATAAAAAAGGACTTTTACTTGGTGCTTTTACCTGAGCGGATCAATGAAGGTTAGAAATGTTATGGATAAAGCAATATATTCACTGTTCAAAATGCTGAGAGGTTTAGGCAGAAAGCCAGGTCTAATAAAAATGAAATAGAAGCCGTGGTTTGACTAAATCATTCTCTTGGATTTCTAGACAACATTATAAAGTGTTAGCAGTGGTGGTAAAAGCACTTTGAGGGCATGATTCATGGCTGTTTTACTCTGGTAGTACACTGGCTGAGCACCCCTGAACTCAATAAGCACCATAGTGAATCAGATATGAAAGCTGTCAAGAGAAAGGAAATACAGAATGCAATGATCTTTGTCGCTAATCTGGTTATTATCATGGTACACTGGTCCCAAAGTCGCGATGAAAGAGCTTTGTGTCAGGCACCTTGCTACCAGCCTTGAGCTCTGATTGTGACTTTCATTTTCTTTGTTGTTCCTCCTTAAGCTTCCAGGTGCTCAAGTCATATGATTAAATAAAAACTGTTGGCTTTGTGGTGTTGTTATTTTTTAAAAGGGGGTCTCTGGCCCTCACAGAGCTGACGGAAGGACCTGAATAATAAAGCTTAGAAGTCAAGACACAAATAAAAACGAAGTATGTTTTTACTGTCACTGTTTTCAAATACTTCTGATTTTAAGCTACTGTGGTCCTGGAAGGTCGCAATACATCATTTTTTAGAGCCTGGAGCACTCACTTGGCATATGTGTGGTCCAGATTTAATGCTTCAGAGTTAGGTATCACTTGTTAGACTGCAAAGCATTTAAAAGTTAAAGGAGAATGAACTCAATAATGGTAACAGAGGTCAACATGGAAAATAACAAGACAAACCAGTAGCACAGATCTACCTTGAAGTTTTAAAATCTCACTTTGCAGGATTTATTGGTGAGACCATTAACTGCTGTGCCCAACTACAAAAACTGATGAGACCATTAAGGGGAAAACTAATGAAAGGCAGAGACAACTTGACTTCTTTTGTAATTTACTGCTTGTAACTAGATTGTTAAATTGTTAGCATTGCCATTTAATACACATTTACTGGATTTAGGTAACCACATTGACAGGATTTTGTAGGCATTAATACAAGGTAATGGAGGGATCTGCTAGTTAACACAGCAGAGAGCTCAATCTGCCAGAGAGTAGTAAGAGCCTGATTCTCTTGATAAGAACTGCACTAAAGGCCATGATTCCTCTGGTGAAAGAAATCATAGGAAACAGCTAAATAAATTCACATCAGTGAGCTATGAACAGACAGTTTTGGATGTTGTTTGTTGTTAACTGTAAAACACGTTTGACAAATAGTTGTTATCAGCACTGATTCATGGCAGCCTGCAGCTTGTGACCAGCCCTTTTGCTCAAAATGTCCTCACCTTCCCAAGGTATAAGATGTTCTGCAATATCCTGAAACAGTTCAATGCAAATTGCAATTTCCAGGACGGGTTCATGGTTAGAGGCTTTTCAGTCATGTAAGAGGTCTGCTTGAGTCTGGGGCCCTGAAGCCTGGATGGAGATTCTGCAGGTGCTTTAAGAGCCTGGTGATTCTAAAAAGATTTGCAAAATGAGTGCCACAGAGAGAAAATACTTTCTGTTTTATTAATTTAATTCAGTTACACAACGAGAGATTTGTTCAGCACAAACACTGTACATTCAGCCCACACATTCCTGGGTGTGTGTGAACTAGCATCAGTATTCTCATGTGAGGCTAGATATTGGGGTTTATGTCTTCTTATATATTTTTTTCAGATTAATTTTAAAACCAATCTTCAGTCCAAAGCTATGTCTGTAAGCTTCAGATAAGACTCATTTTGGACTCGCTGGCAGCAAAAAGTGACATAGTAAGTAGTTCTGTGCTGGGTCTGCTCCTTTGTTAATTAGGAGTGGGATTTGGAAATGTTACAGTGGAGCTTCCAAATCATCAGGTACGTAATGACTCTTTTCAACTAAGCAAAAATGAGGGCTTAAACTACAAAGATGTAATCTCAGAAGAACTTAACAAAATATGTGAATGTTTGAGAGGGCAGGAGTGGACACAGACCTGTGGCAAACTTCCTCAAGCACACCCAGGTGTTCCTGCTGGTTCAGAGCCTGCAGTTCGGGTGGCTGCTGACCAGTGTAGCCAGCAGTGTACAACAGCAGTGAGTGTTGCTGGAAGATGCACAGTCCCATATTACCCCACACAGCTAAATCCACTGGTGCTATTCTGATACAATGAGAGTACAGTGTGTCAAATAAAACCAAAATCTTGCCTGTATGGCTCCAATTTTTGGAAGAAGTGAGTTCAAAGTTCTTGTTACAATGACATAAAGGCATTATTAGTATCCTCTATGGTGTATTGGTAGAATAGCAAGGAAATGGCCAGGCTCTGTCAGACACACAGAAGACATCCTCTCTAGATCTTGTCTCCAGTGAGCTTTTTTGTTTTGGTCCTTGGGCTGCAGAGATAAGATGTGACAGGAGCAGCTGTCACTTTTGGTTGACAGTGCTTTGTCAGGTCAGCAGCTTCCAGCTCACTGGGGAGCTCAAGCTCTGTGGGTGCCATGGGCAAAGTCAAGGCCATTCACTGTCTCATTCCATCTCTTCATTAGAACAGTGTTCAGTTGCTCTAGTGGATATTTTCCTGCATCTGGATCAATCCCTGCATACTATTAAGGGTACTTTGATCTCTCAGTGTCAGTGGGAACTGTGGACTCCCTGTAGCTGAAGGAAATACATTTCATTGCAATTGTGCCATGTCTGTGTTACAAGGATCAACAATCTGATCATAGTTTCTGCGACAGGCACATCATATTTTTAACTTCTCTTAAAGACTAATGTTGTTTTGCTGTTGGTACAATTAGCAGACCTTCAAAATTGTAGGGCAAAATGGAAAGCTTGAAAGAAATGCTTCTCTCCACATTCATGAGGTTTGCAAAGGAACATTTTGCTTCTGTGTTTCATTAAAAGATAAACATTCAGAAAGTCATCCGTATGGAAGGCAAAAGTCATACGTACTTTAGAGACAAGACAACGAGAAGTTTTGAAAGGGAGGCCCACTCTGTAAGTTATTTATCAGCTGTATCACCATAGCTGACTAGGAAGAAGTGGGTTGTTTGATTTTTAATATTCCACTGTCTGTAAGTCTGTAGATATCCCTTATGTTCTGTAACTTTCTTCTGGTTATAGTAGTAGAAATTCACAGCCTTCAATCTCTCCAGAAAAAAAAAAAAAAAAAGGTGAATTTAGGCCAGCTCTGATCCACATTTTTAAATTTCATAGCAATCAGTAGCAAAGCAAGTAGATTCCTTAGAACAACAATAATTTTCATAAAGTGAGAAAATCCATGTTACTTATTACCTTCAGAACCCTCAAAACCCATTTCAGGTTAACAGGTAACAGATTTGTCCATCAAGCTAGATAAACTGTAGTTTTTTGGCAGTGCTTCACATACGGACTCCTGGCAAATAAAGTTTTCATTGTGGAGAATGTAACACTTTATTTGCTTTCTTTCAGTGTATATCAAGCATCTAAAATGAAAACTTCTTTTTTGTCTTCAAAGAATCTATACCTTGTATACCCTGTATACCTTCAAAGAATCTATACATGGTAGCCCTGTAAATCTGGATCTGTTTACCTTTGTAAAGAGACAAGATTTTTTTCCCCAAGGAATTAGTGAAGGAAATATCAGCATGTAATCACACTGTTCTTTCTGCCACACAATGTCCTCTGCTACCTTGCTTACCATCTCCTTCCTGCTGCAAAAACTGATTTTGTGAAATTGAGAAAAGTCCATGGCAAAGTGTTTTGTTTATACATATAAAGGAACCTTAGAGCATCTAAATCAGGTGCTTGCATATACAGGCAGTCTTTCCTAGGCATCCTGCCAGGGACAGAAGGGCTCAATTAGAGGACAATGCCATGCACCGAAGCTGAACTGTCCCTGTGCACTGCTGTGTGCATTACCTACACCCAACAAAGCCTCCTCAAAAAAGTATTTTTAAGAAGAGTGGTTCAAAATCAAATAGCCTCAAAAATCAACAGCTGGATTCAGTATTCCAATTGCTATTGTGTTTTTTCAACTGGAAGCAGAGTTTCAGACAAATCCAAATATTCAGCAGCAACTTCTTAATTTCATTTAAATTGTAAATTAAAAAGCTTGTGTAAATTAATTTCAACAATGTTGAAACAATTCACTGTTATCATTTCAGCTTTTCTGTCTCATGTAACACACATTCTCAAATGTTTCACTAGGATTAGTCAACTAAGAATATATTAATTTCTACAGAGCAGGACTTCCATTTTCTATCCTGCTTTAGAGCTGGCTGTAAATGTCTGTAGGATAGAAATGAAATCTTTGCACAGATCCCTGTCTCCATAAGGCACTTCTTTGGGGAATCTTGTGTAAACAAAGCTGACATTTTTAGGCAGTCCTAAGACTGCAAACAGAGGGAAAAAAAAATGGAAAACCGTATATAATGATAATTTTTCATGTATTTATGAAGTCCTCATTGCCATAATTCTACCAACGTTGACCAGAACTGGTTTAAACTTTACCTGAGCATATTCAGTCTGCACCTCATGCCCAGATTTGGAGAACTGAGCATCCTCCCTCCACAAGGCACTAAGCACTGCCCTCAGGGATCGTTTTCAAGTAAAGTTGAGAGTATCCTAGGAAAAATAATTGAATCTGTTGGGAAGAGACCTTGCCTTTGAACAGGCAGATAGGTCTTTGGAAAACTTAAGTAATGTAGCAAATCTTTTAAATCTCTATGATTCTGAAGTGGACAAACACTAGGTTCTGTCTATGCCTGTGCCTTAGTAGCTATAGTGGCTTTTCCTTGCCTGGTGAGGGAGGTACTGAGTAGCTCAGCACTGCTGCCCTTATACCTTCACCGGGGGCACACGGCTGCTGGGTGTCCCATGCTCCCCAGCCCAGCCCAGCCCAGCCCAGCCACCCAGAGGTGCCACGGGATGTGAGAATAAGGCCTGATGCTTAACACTTCTGGCCAACACCTGTCTCATGCAGATGCACCTGGCCCATTTCAGGAGTCACTGGAAATAGGTGATAACCTTCTTGGCTCAGGCTGAGAAGAAAATAGCTGCTCTCTCAGAAATCATCCAGTCGTTGTGGGAAGCCATTGACAGCACTGTGTACAGAAATGGATAAAAATCAGAGCTGTGGTGTGTATAAAGAATTTAATTACAGAATCTCTATCAGTGTCAGAATTTTGATTGGCTTGTCAATGGAAAAAATAATGTTATTGCTGTAGAATTAATGTTTTAATTACAACTAAGGCTTCAATTGAAAATGATGATAAATTTCTTATTTTAAAGATGCCATGATTGTCATACATTCTCAAAATATCTGTCTTTTTAAGTGAATAATATTATAATAATATGTGTTTTTTACCATTCGTCAGTAGATCTCATTAGTGTGACCCACTATGAATAGGATGATCTTAGATAAGCATTTGAAAGTGTTTATGAAATATTAATGAGTTCTGTCCACAAGCCCTGGGGGGACTTATAACAATTTAACAGTTGGATAAACTAAGGCAGGTGGTTTATGCAAATTATTAGAGGTCAACACAGAAAAATAGCACCCCAAATGCTCTTGCACCCCAAATGCTCTTATCCTCAACGAACAGTTTCCACAATTTTTCTGTTTCTATTTATTTTATTTAATTACAATTTAAAAGACTCTTCTAAAAGGCTGCTGCCATAGCTGCAGGCAAAGCAGTATCTAGAAGAATACACAGTACCCTGATTAAATATAAATAGATTCAAACAGACAAAACATGAGTGAGCATCACGATGCTTTAAGCCCGTCTTCAGAACCACTCTAGGCAGTACATAGGTTTTAAAAGGTGAATTAGCCAGTGATAAAAAGATAATTCAGTTCCACAACCACCTCTTTATTTCGTCCCATATTCCATCTTTTGTTGTTTGTGTAAAAAAAAATCAACATATTAATGGAAAAGAATAGTCTGTCACCTGAGCTTAAATGGGATTGGGTTAGTGGTAATCTACTGCTTAATCTGTTGCATCTGGAATCTGATTATACACCAGGGCCACAGGGCAGTTATACCATTTTACTGTTGTACAATAGTACAGATGGCAGGGCTTTTCAGATTATTATTTTTTTAATAAATAGGAAGAGACAGAGTGTATGGATGCCTATGTATTGATCTAACTGGAAGAAGCCCTTTTTGAGGAGGAGCTCAGTAGAGTCACTCATGTCACTCATGGCAGGGGCATGGAGGGGCTACAGTGGGGGAATCACATGGGATCCTCTTCTGAGCAGCACCACTGCTCCTCCTCGTTTTTCTGAGAGCGTTCCTGTGCCTGGCAGCTTATTAAATGGTTTGTAAAACCACCTTAAGAGAAATTTAAAGTCTTCTGATCTGTAAATGAAGCTGTGTCTTTGAAGCCACTGTTTAAGCTGAGCTAACAAGCTGTGTTGCTATCGACTGGTTTGTAAACGTGCTGAAGAGCCTTTTGACAAGCAGGAGTGATGACATTTCTGAAAGATTGTCACAACATTAGTTATTTAATACTGTACTGAATGGAAGACACTTGCCTGTGTGGGGGCAAGTTTCTGTCACAGATCCAGCATACTAAACACTGAGTATTGGCTAGATTGCTAACAGTTGAAAGTAAGAATTAACATATGCCTTGAGCACTGAAGTAGTAGTCTGGAAAGAAAATCTTGCTGATATTTTGTTGAATATTCAGTCATAGATGCTAAGCCTGGAACACAACCAACAAGCGATTAAAAAGATAAATACTGCTCAATTATAATCTCGGCAGTTATGTTTTCTCATTATTTTTAAATCTACTTTAGGAGTAAAGATATATGCATTTTGAAGCACAGTTCAATCAAACCTAAATTGATTAATTTTAATTTTCAAGAAACTTTGGGTAGTTGTTTGGAAAAAATTAAATAAACATGTAAAACACCTAGAGATTTGCGATCACTCCAGTCTTCTTTTCTGGGAAGCAAAAATCAACATTCATATCTATGTTGGACAGAACAGACTAATAAATGAAAACCATCTGATGGGTTCATTTGCTGTCCAAACTGTGTCTGCACAGCAACCAGGTTTTTTATGCAGAATGTCCTGCGGTCCTTTAGTAGATGGATACCTGCTTGTTTTCCAGTCACGATATGCATTTACTGCTCTTTACTCCATGTGGTTCTGCAGAACTATTATAGGCACTTATAGGGACACACAACTGCTGCAGCGCTGTCAGTCAGGTTACACAGGCAGAATCCACACAGCTGACATGAGTCAGGGAGAAGAAAACTTGACTTGCCCATGCAGATGAAACACCTCTAGGCCCTTTAAAAATAGCATCTCTGAATTTGAGATTTGGCCACATCCCAAAGCTTTAGCAAACACGGGAGCTAATGCTGCAGTTTAGGTGCTCACAGGTTGGAGCAGAACTGCCAGTTTGGTTACTTCTTCTCAGTCAATTCAAGCTCTTTAAATGAAAGGTAGATCTTATATAGTCATGTCTAACAAAGGAAGCCAACTGACTGCACGATAGGTAAAGAGGTTTGCCTATCAGATTATCGATCAAAATTAATATTGCAGAAGAGCAGAATCCAGAAATATTCTGAAGGCACTTTTTTTCCTAGGTACAACATAATTACGGAATACCACTATAAGAAGGACTGTTGTTGTACTAAAATTATCTTGGTAGCTGTAGATTTGCTACAGTAGCTTTATTAAAGCAATCAGAAAATAATACACCAAATCATCTTGAAAGCCCATAGCCCTGTTTGGATGTAACTTTCATCCCATTGACATCAAAGGAGTCAGTCAATGAATCATGTCTGCTCCAATGAATTGGGAGCATGAGAGGGAGAGACAAAAGGTGTAAGGTATATTGGAAAACACAATAGTTTGTTTTTAGAAAAATAATCAACTAACATGCCTAAATACCACCATTTTTTTTTGTGAATCCACTGTTCTTCAGTGTTTGCTACTTTTAAAGTGACAGAAAAGGTCCTTAATTGGCCCAAAACAGTGAAAATCTTTTGCTTGATTTTCAGTACCCAAAGAACATTTGTTTTGCTGCTGTGTGGTTAAAAAAGGTGTGAGAATGGACTTAGAAAGAATTGAACTCAGGGAGATAGAAAATGAGAACACCTGACCTAGAGGTTCACTGACATGAAAAACACAAGTTTAACACACATCATAAAGGCAGAAAGGATTTTCGACAAAGCCACAAGGCCTAGGGAATCATTTTATTGTGGAAAATTGTTAATTCTCACAAAGAACACAAACTTGACACTGAGTATACCATAAACGAGTGGATATATATCCACGGTTTGGATAGAAGAAAACTTCTCCCCAGTTTCTCCCTTCTTTTCAGCACTGCAAAACCTGTCTGAGGCACCCCATCAAAATAAAAAGAGGAGGCAAATCTTCAGCAATGAACTCAGGCAACTCAGAAACCTACGACAAAGAGCATGGGAAAGTCCCAGTTGTGCAAACAGCAATGTAGGGAACTGAAGAGACAGCTGAAAGGGAGAGGAGGGTGTCTGAGAACATACCATCAAGACCTGCTGCTGCCATAGGACAACCAAAACAACAAGCCATGTTCTGACTTAAAAAGACAATATATTTACTTAACAAAATATCTAAGACCATATAATAAAAATGAGAAAACAGACAGGAAAACAGATGACATTCAAGAGACAGTCATGCCAAGCCTTAACAAACCAGTACCCAAGCAATTAAAAAACCTCCCTTGCAAGACTTTCTGGTGCAAATACCTTGAAAATCAGCCTGAAATTATGTGAAAGCAGTTGTAGGTAATGTAGACTGCTCAGTATTTTTAGGTGCTACAGGTTCATTATGCAGCAGGAGAGTTTAATCCCTCAAGAACAGGTGATCAGTTCATGTTTCCTAGTTTCCTTTGTGTTCAGTGCTTTGTGATAGTATATCTCAAATGCAGCCATTTGCAATTTCATCAAGCATATCTGTTATAAACCTTCCTCTGGTGCAGCAGCTCAACTCTCTGGTAGATACAGCACTATCCTGTAAAAAAGGAAAACAGTTAATGATATGCAAACTCTTTTTATCAACTGATAAGTTTTCTGATAAGTTTTTTCTGATAAGTTTTTAGCTAAATGAAATTCTTGATGAGAACTAACCATTTACCAGATAATTTCTTCTTTTTCAAAAAGAAGGTACATTGGGTTTACATGACCAGGTTTTGGTAGCAAGGGGGCTACAGGAGTGGCTTCTCTGAGAAGCTGCCAGAAGCTTTCCCTACATCTTATGATGCCAACACCAGCCAGCCTGAAGATGGACCCTCCACTGGTCAAGGCTAAGTCCATCAGTGATGGTGGTAGCTCCTCCAGGATAATGTATTTAAAAAGAAATTGGGCAGTCTGAGAGAGGAGTGAGAATATGTGAAAGCAGCATCTCTGCAGACACCCAGGTCCATGAAGAAGGAGGAGAAAGAGGTGCTCTAGGCCCTGGGGCAGAGATGTACCCGCAGCCTGGACAGGTGAATGCCTGAAGGAAGCGGTGATCCTGCAGGAAGCCCACGCAGGAGCAGGGTCCTGACAGGACCTGTGTCTCTAGAGAGGAGCCCATGCTAGAGCAGGCTCCTGGCAGGGCTTGTGACCCCATGGGGGACCCACACTGGAGAAGCCTGTTCTTGAAGGATTACAGCCCATGAAAAAGATCCACACTGGAGCAGTTCATAAAGAACTTTAGCCTGTGGGAAAGGCTCACGTCGGCAAAATGCATGGAGCATTGTTTTCCATGGGAGGGACCCACATGGGAGCAGGGCAAGTGCATGAGGAGTCCTCTTCCTGAGGAGGAAGGTGCAACAGAGATGTGTGATGAACTGACCACAGCCTCCTTTCCCTGTTTCCCTGCACCACTGGAGTGAGGAGGGAGAGAAAAGCAGGAATGAATTTGAGTTCAGGAGGAGAGGGTTGGGGGGAAGGTTTTTTATAAGATTTGGATTTATTTCTCATTACCCTGCTCTGACTTGCTTAGTGATAAATTCAATTAATCTCCCCAAGTCAAGTCTTTTTTGCCTGTGACGGTAATTGGTGAGTGATCTCTCCCTGTCCTTGCCTCAACCCATAAGCTTTTCATTGTATTTTCTCTCCCCTGTCCAGCTGAGGACGGGAATGATAAAGAGGCTTTAGTGAAAACCTGGCATTCAGCCAGTGCCAAACCCTCACAACAGATTGCCAGAAATCTAAATAATATCTGGGAGGGGGCAAGGTTTTGGGGGGTTTTGTTGTCATTGTATTGGCTTTTTTTCTTTAAAAACCAGAACTATTTCAGGATTGTCTCTGTGGTAGTTCATGACAGCTGTAGCTGTCTCCATTCCCCTCTGTTGCCCGGGTTTTCTAGCTGGATTAGATATCATATGACAAGTCCTACAGCCGGGAACTCACACGGCAGGTCAAGGGAGGAGCAGCTTGTTTAAGAAGTCCCCACAGCGGAAGGCTTTGGAATATGAAGCATGTAGACTACTGCTCCCATGAGACGCTCGAGGTATCAAAACAAAACCATTTTCAATTGAAAACATGAGCTTCATTTTTCATCATAAAGCATAATTTTCATTGAGAAAAATAATTTCTGAGCAGCTCCAAAAACAACAGTCCAGTGGCATACACAGTTTAATGGCTTATTAAAACCAGAGTGGGGAATTTGCATTTTATGAAATTGAGACACAGCCAGGATATTCTCGGAAAAAAAGAACCAGGAGACCTTTGCTAATCATTAACAGTCACGGATGCCAGTGAAAGCACCTCATCCTAAACCTGTTACCTCCAAAGTCCTGTACCTCCCTAAGATGCTGTGAAAGAAGTAATCAGGAAGGATTTGGGAAAACTTAGCAACTAATAAATGCCTATTTTTGCCAAAGTTGAGTAAAACTCCTTTCTTTTGCCAACAAGTGAATGATTCAACATGTGTACCTCTTTCTCTATCTGTATCAAAATGGAATGGTCTTCCCTATATTTGATTGCTGGTATTATTAGAAATATCAAATCGACAGGCAAGGATGCGTATTACCAAGAAAAGCCTCCGACATTTTTGGCACAAACTGATGCACATTCCCCAAGTGGATCCTCAATAACCTGAGTGTGGCACGGCAAGTTCTTTCAGATTACTAAATAGGTGTTGTTCTCTCAATGTCAGGCAGCTGGGCTTGTTTACCACTGTGGGATTTATTGGCAACTATGAACTTGTAAAGGCTCTCAGAAAGTGGGCATTACCTTAAGGTCATATTGCAACATCTTAAAGCAGTTTTCCCAGAAAAATATTTTCTGCCCAATGGCTCTAATAGTCCTTTCTTTCTCCTCTAATAGGACCTTTCTTTTCTCTCAGTGACTTTTCAACGCTCTCAGAGACTATGTGAGAGGCAAGATAAAAGGCAGTGGCACAGCTGTGAAGAGCATCACCAGCAGGTGTGACTGTCTCAGCAGCGAGCTCCAGCCCTGCGGGTTGGCACCCTACCCCAGTGCTGCTTTTGCAGAGGGGAGAAAAGGACAGGCAACCAGGATGGGCAGGCAGCCACAAAGCAGCTGTGGAGTCCACACATAATAGCTACAACTGTCCTAGTGTTTCAGCAGACCTGGGATGAAAAAAAGCTGTCTAAGGTAGATTAAGGAAGGGTTAGATAATAAAGACAGTGTCTTGCCAAGAGTAGAAGAGCCCAATTTGAAAAGAAAAGCTTACAATAGCTAGGCAAATCTATATAATAGGTAAAAAATCTGCAGGGAAAATCCCCCCTTAAGATTATAGTGGAAAAGTTGCCTAAAACAGAGGAATATTTGAGTCTTCCTACGTTGTTCTTCACTACAAACTTCATATTACTTTTTCTAGGCCCATGCAAACTTTCAAGACAGAATTTTTTGTTCAGTTCTTTAGGTTTTGCTCCATTCTGTACTTAAAAAAAAAAAAAAAAGAAAGAAAAAAAAAAGCAAAAATCAAATGAGAAAAGGTGCAAAAAAAACCAAATTAGAGTGATCAATAGTTCTTTGCAAACCATCTAGGGTTTCCTGACTGGCATTTTTTAAGCAGAATTTAGAAAGAGATTAATGTATTTATAGTCCATAGTGCTTAGCCCTGTCTTGCTATATTCATTCTGCCTTGGACTCTAAAATATCTGTTGGAGTCAGACCCCTTTCCTAAAAATTTTAATCTTCACTGATTTACATTCCCAGCGTTTCTTCAAATAAAAGCAAGTCCTGAAATACAACCCTTTATCCCCTAAAAGCTGCATTTGAAAGCATGTCTGCACACTGTTCCCTAAATCTGTTTTGTAAATGTTCAATCTTTTAATTTAGTTATTTGCCAATGGATAGGAAAATCTTCAAACAGCATGTCGTTTATGAATTCATAAAATGGTGTTTGGCCTCTGCTTATGCTGTGAGATTAAGACAGGCTTGCAGACAAGCACAAGGACATTAAATATCATGTCATGCTCTCCATCCATGGTTAGATGCTTTCCATACACGTCTCTGCTTAACAGTGCCTCAAAACACCTGAGTTTAGTGCAACCATGAATAAGCTCTGGCTGTGGACTGCTCCAGGAAGCCCAGCTTCCCCCACGCTCATCTGTTCAAGTCACCCAAGAGAGAGCAGGTGCCATGACAGTGACCAGACCCAAACTTTCCTCCCCAGGTGTACAGCAAATATCTGTCTGAGCCCACAGCAAAGCACATACCAGCACATAAATAAATTGGAGGCTGGGGTTGAATAAGGGCTTCAAATTAAAATATCAGGTTAGATATGTCAACAGTGCTTCTTCTACACTTGGCTGCAGCAGTGTATGGCATGTCACTCATCCATGCCTACAGTTATAAGAGCAAAACTCTGTAAAATTCTCTTTATTTGCCAATGTATATGAAGATCAGTCAGGCACAATAAAGTAAAGTATTACTTAGATACAAACTCTTGCTTGTATCTGCTGACAATAGAAAATACAACACTTAAGTGAAATTGCTGCTTCTCTAGTCTTTTGGTTTTAAAATCTGTTATTGATATTGATGTTGGGTCTTGCCTGATTTACTTTCATTTGAGCAGGGCCTCTACAGAAATCTGTTGCCTAGGTAACAAATGCTGTGCACTATAATAAGGCAAATTGCTGTTGAAATAAATAGTAATTATGGCCCTGGTTTCAGAAGTATTATCTTTCTCTTTGTTTTAAAGTATCCTTGGGTACGGCTGTGAGCACTGGCTTTGTTCGCTTGCAGTGTCTCATTGCGCCGCAGCTGGGGAAGAGAGAGTGCCCACTCATCTCTGCATCCTCCCTCTGCTCCTTCCACAGCACTAAGTGTTTGTATGGATATTTTCAAATGCTATTTAATTCTTTGAGGGTACATCAACACAAAGTGTAAATTTCCTGTCAGGAAAGAGCAGGGTTTGATGTTATCCTTGCTCAAGTTCTTCTGCAAGGATTGCTTGCATGTGAGAGCCATTCACAGTCTGTTCCACATGCCCTGCAGAGTCCTGCCCTGACCTGGGGCCTTGCACAACCGTTTACATCAATCAGGTGCTGGATTTGTTCAGCTTGCATCGCTCTTCATCTAATCGTTTGGTGATTCAAAAACAAGTATGAGCTTGAAGGAATGAATAACAATGTCATGCCTAACACTCGCGTATTTGTACTCATGAAGTATTTGCACTGGAAAAACAAATGTGGAAGGGAATATGGATGCCTGCTTCCACTTATTACCTTAATCATCAGCTTTTGGTAGAGCATGGTGGTCTCAGCTCTCAGGTACCATGACCACCTGTAGGGAAGCTGTCCTGTGGGTGTCATGAGAGAGCACCGACTGTGGGGAGTACACATTCACCTGTATCCTGGGGTTCCAATCACAGGCAACTGCAGCACACAGCTGAGACAATGTTCCACACTTCACCTTTCTCCATAGTAATCTGGTCCCTGAGCAAGGAAAACTATTGCCAAGCAGATAAGTGGGGAACAAAATGCAATGAAATCTCATGAGAGACTGTAACCCCATTGCATATGGGAGCCATCAGCCGACACATCTGTAGGAAAGGAGCACACAGCCTCCTTGTGTGGTCCTACTGCCCACACAGTGGAAGAACAATGCTCAGGTTATCACTCCACATGACAGCTCCTCTGTCATGGTGTGCCCCATGTTTCCCTTTGCAGGAAGTGGGGTGCAGAAGACAAACTTATTTAGCTGTAGAAGACATCTGTCTGTTAAGAGTGACAGCAATTCCATCCCTAGATATACTTTCCATTGATGCCACATGTACTGGATTGTAATGAACTAAAAAAGTTAAGTGATGGTCCTCCCAGGCTGGCAGACCTCTGGAGTGGTGGCACTGTCTTTCAGTCATTCTTCATCTTAATGATTTTCTTGCGATTTCCCTGGTGTTTCTACCTCTGTAATGTGTTTGCTTACCAGAGCCTTCAGGCATTCTGATAAACTATAATAGATCCCAATTCAATAACATTGATGTGACAGCAGCTAGAGAAGTGAGAGGATATGGATAATAGAAATGCTCAAAATACCACTTTACTCAGGAAAATGTCTTCTTCCCATCAGTAAAATCTTGGGGTGAAGGTGGACTTGGTTTTGGACAGAAGGAGTAAGCTCTTCCTCCTCTTGGCTTCTCCTCACTTCTAAGAAGAAGCTGCAGCTCATGGGGACACACTTGCATAATTGCATCCTTGCATCATGTTTTTCCAGCATGGCTCAAATTTGGTCAAGATTCCTTTTAAATGGAGTCAGGAAAACATTGTGGGTATCCTTACACACCTATTTCTTGTAAGGTTTGTACACCTTTTTCAAAATTCAGTAGGGGCTGAAGCATCAGCAGTCATTGTGGCATAAGTTCTGGGGCACTGCCCTGGCAACGGAGGCTTAGTCAGGCTTTAAAAGCTCAGTGCTGAGCATAAAATTATTAGTGATGGGAAGTGAATTTTCTCCTATTTTGGCTACTTTTTGAGACTTCAAAAAATGTGCAGAATATAGATTCATTGCCTCACTGAGAAAGAATGAGGTATTTTTGAGCTATAGGCCTGGCTTCTTTAAAAAGCCCTGAAACCACTTTAAAAGTGCTTGTGTGTGTGTGTGTGCATACATGCATGTACAGGAGGGCGAGGATGCAGAGAGAATAAGAGATATTTTATTGGAAAACATGATCTGTTCTTTACAGAGTTTGACACACACAATCTTATCTAATTATTCAGAACATCTAACATCACCTAACTCCAGATAAAAATCTCTTTCCTTCTCCCCTGCCCCCTCTCTGCTGAAACTTAATACACAGAGACTAATACGGCACAAAACCGTCTCATTGAGCTTTAAAATGTAAGACGACAATTCATGACCTTTGCCACTGATTGCCAGCCAAGTTACACACGGCTCAGGGGCTCAGTGGGCCACCATTTGTCACCGCGCTGACAGTGAAATATAGCTCAGCCTATTGTTCTGCAGAAGCACCCTCAGCCCAGGGAAGTTTGCAGGATGTTGCCCTGTGTTCCCTGGGAGACCCTGCTGTGCTTCATTCCCTGGATAATCCATGGGGTTTGGGAGAAGTCACAGCCATAAGGGTAATGAGAGAGCTATTCCTTGGAACAGCTTTGGAAACCAGGGATTACAGCATTGCCAGCCTGGAAGGGGTGAACAAGCATCATGCTTTATGAAAGATCATTTTATCTTGAATGAAAAAGGGAAAAAAAATAGTCTTCCTCAACAACACAGTGTCTTCCTTACAGCAGTAAGCTGCTGCTTGTGAATACTCTGTTCTGCAAACTGGGGGTTGCTGTGTTCCCCCTATGCACATTTCATTTGGGCAAAGGAAAGAAGCTAAATCAGACTGTCAACTTGGGTGTAGCTACTCTCCCACTGTGCTGGCCAAATTTGCCTCGTAAGTTTGGAAGAACAGCCAAGGGCCAAGCAGGCTGTCAGACAGCTATTCTTTACCATTTGATGCCCACAACTGCACAGATATAATTGTGAGGCACTTTGTATAACGTGAAACATGCATGCACACAGTCCAAGTAACTGGGCACTCAATTTGACTGTGTGAAAAAGCTCTTTGCCTCCAATTACCACCTTCACAACATGGACTAAGTTTTCCTGCTGACTTCTGAAGTCCCAAATTAACATCTGTCAAATCTCCATTTAACACTACAGATACACACAAAAAACCTTCCTGCTTTCCACATTTCTGCAGGTGAGTATCCCAGAACCACGTGCATTTTGGCAGCACTGAACTCTGTTCGAACACACATCTTTTGCTTAAATCTTACCAGCACTGCTCCATACCTAGCAGTACAATAGTGTGGTCTTTGCCCATCCTTTGAGAGCTAACCTCAAAATGCATTTAATCTGATAAAAACCATGCTGTGATGAAAATGCTGATATTCTAATTAATGTTCTAATTAAATACCTATTTTGTACCTGTTTGGGATGGCAAGGGTGCTTTCCTGTCAACAGCAGTAAAACTGCAAGAAAGCCATATGCAGCCAGATGAATGGTCCAGTTCCACCAGTATTATCCCCAGCAGCAGCTGCCTCTGACCTTCCAACTCTATCAACTGGACTGCTGGGTCATCTAAAGAAGGGCACTCTCAGTTACTCCCATCTGAGGATGCTTCTGATCACATTCATAAATTATTCAGAGAAGACAGAGACTGCCTCTCCTATAAGCCTGCATGAAAGCTCAAAATGCTGCTCCTGAAGTGATAAATATCAATGTAATGCAAAGGAAAGCAAAAGTGCAATGAGAAAATGGGCAGAAACACATGGGAGATCTGAATCCCATCCCACCAGGCCAGTGAAAGGATCTAAGTGTTGACCCACTCCCACACCTCAGTAGAGCCCCGGGACTGCCAAGCTACCAAACAAAAAGAGAAGGAAAGATTTCCAGATTAGTTATAAGAAATGAGATTTTGTGACCCTAGCTGTTAACTTAGCCAAGGGTTCCAGGCTTCCAGCCCAGAGCGTTGGAAGTACCCTGGACATGGTACCTTCTTATCTTCTAGCATCCTAGGCTGCCTCATTGATCTCGTATGTGATTTTATATTTGAAAATGTAGCAGCGCATATGCTTTGGTAAAAGAATACAAGCTTTAATTCTAAGTGAAAATATTTGTACTTCTGCTTCTAAGCACTATGGTATTTGACACTGTTCAAATTAAAACCCCAAATGTTAATCTCTAGTAGCAGCACTATGAATACAAGCCTTCTTCTTTGCTTGCCCAGTGACCTTAACCATTCTCTCTAGAAACAAAAATTCTTCCCTTGGATGCCTCCATGATTTCTGGCTCCTCAAATAAGTATTGCTGTGATACATCCAGCAGGAACTTACTTGTCATGTACAAAAAGACTGACCATTTTTCTTTCTTGTGTTTAACCATACATCATTTCAGAGTACAGAGGAATGAAGTTTGAGGGGGGGGTTTCTATTCTGGTCACTGATCTTTTACTATGAAAAAAACCATAATTGTTAATTATGTTGAGTTTTGCTATTCATGCTGGTATTTTCAAATTCTAAAAGTTAGCTTAACTGGATTAGGCTTCCTAAGAAAGGATTAAAATAATTTAACAATAGAGTAGCAATCACAAGAATATAGTAAAGGCTGGATTCATGTCAGATGGATAGGTCCACTCAGTCCCGTACTATATCTGATAACAAGCTAATTTCAGAGGCCTGTGAAAAGGTGTTGGAACAGGGTCAGCACCCAGTAATACTCTTTCAGCCTCCAACGTTTTGCAGATGCTGAGCTTCAGTTTACATATAATAAATAAACCCCAGAAGATTTTTCTTCCTTTGGCTTTTCAAAAGACAAAAGTCATGCTAAGACTGGAAAATACACTGAGGAAATGAGATAAATATCAGAACTCTGCTAAAGTCAATAGATTTACATTTGAATAAAGCTGGTAGTAGAGAAAAAAATAAAGGTACATTTTAAAGTAGTCTATGAATAGGCAGAGGAAATCATCTTGACTGGAAACAACAGGAATATATGATGGTATTGTTTTATCCATCTTCAGAATGTAAACTCCAAGTACTCTATAATTTTTCTTCATACTATTGAAAATCTGTACTCTTACTTCATTTCAGCACATGGTGTCTTTTTAATCACATAAATAGTAAGATCTATAGCAGTACAATTTACAGCTTAATTTCTGTTTGAAATCAAGAAACTGCCTCTTGGATATGATGCACATCCTACAAAAAAAAATACAGTCATTTATATATATTGTAGGTAGAAATTATAGTCGAATAAGCCAAACCATCTCAAATAATGTAATCAACTGACTTTTGCCTCCCCTCTACATAGGGATGCACTTGGTTACACCCGTAACCAAGTCTTCTGGCCACTTCTGAAAAGGGAGTGCAATGGTCCTGCCATGTCCACACTCCATTCCCTACTCCTAGAAAGTAGGGAAGCACTGAGTGTACATGGCTTGTAACTCAGTCTTGGGTGCACTGCAGAAGTTCAGAGGAGAAGGCAAGAAGCCTGGCAGCCAGGGATGGGACAATCTGCAAAGTGTCCTCAGAGTACTGGCTAGGTCTCTGCCAAAATCCTGTGCCACAGGTTTGGAGGATTACCTACAGTCTGTCTCCTTCTGATGATACAATTGATTGTCTTACCCTTTTCCTTGAGAGTTATGTAAGGCAGAGCTATAACCAGAAAAAAACAAAGGATCACGTTACGATGGATATGATCCCTGGAAAGTGATGCAGTCACCATTCCTGGGTCTTTTTATAAGGGTGACAGTGGTACTTAGGCAAGTGGTTTAGCGGTGTACTTGGTAGTAGTAAGTTCATGGTTGGATTCGATGATCTTAAAGGTCTTTTCTAACATAAATTATTCTATGATTCCATGGCACAGAAACGAATGTTTTTACTGTCACAATACAAAACTGAACTGTACTGTCCTCCTAAAACTCTTTGTATATGCATTTGATTAAAATAAAAAGTCATCCTGAGAAAGGAGAAGATTTGAATTCTGAATCCTGGGGCATGCTGTAATCCTATCATTTGCTTCCTCTATATTCACTGTGAGTGTTTCCAGTCCTGAGAAGTGTTTCCAAGCTAGATTTAGATTACTTATGCTGAGTACAACAGAGCTTAGAAGTCATGGACTATAACAAGTCAAAATACTTCACTATTCCTGGCAATCTTAAAGTTCATAATGAAGATTATTACAAGAAGGGCAGTTCCTTGTTGCCAAGAACACTGATAATTAACTTGTGTGGTGGAAAACATGAAGAAGATGTTCAGTACTGAAACTGTTCATCAAATTCTGTCTTCTGAAACCATTTCAAGAGTCTTAGCCCAGTTTCCATTGAACATGTTGAGACCACAGAAACACTGTCACACCTTGTACTTTCTCATATCTCCCTTAACCACTTCCAGAAGGGTCATTATTTTGCTCTGAGAAATTCTCCTGTCAGAGCACCTAGGTTTATTGATGCAACAGTGTTAGAGAGAATGTAATTATCTTCTTTATTAAGATAGATAAGTTCATACTTACAGTGACATCGCTTCAGGGAGTAAAATTTAAAACAACCCCTCCCTGAATGACGATTACAAATAACTAAAATTTCTAAACTTCTTATGCTATGACTGCCTGAAATAATTCATGTTCACATCCCATCTTTCTTGAAGTAAAAAGAAAAATGCTTCTGTAAAGAGCAAGACAGAGTAGTCAATCAGACAAAGTCTTATCCGTGAACTTAAATGCGTGATTACAGCTTAAATTTAATCAGAATTTTAGCTGTACAAAAAGCCATATAATAATAATGCCAGGGTTAGATTATGTACCTATAAGAGGTTCTCTAATCTTCACATTCAAAGCCAGACTACTTTAGCAGCCCTCTAGCAAAATTCATTCCCTTCATCAGAGAAAAAAAAAGGGGTGTGTGTGTGTGTGTGTGTGTGTGTTTGGAGAATAGAGCATAAAGGTAATTTCAAATAAAGAAATACTTTCATGTTAATGTACTTATAATAATCCCCCTAGTCCCATGCTGTGGTTTACAACACTGTCTGTGAAACAAAGTATTGTGGTAGTTTCTTCAGTTTATGTGAAGCTTTGCATTAACTAGTGTATTTCTATCTTGCAGTGCTGGGAGCCAGCCTTGAGACACAGCGCCACTGCCCAAAAGAGCAGCTGACCCAACATAGACTATTTCCCATGTTGTGACTCCTCACCTTGCAGCACAGCCACGCAGCCTCAAACCTGCTCCTTGACAGGTAAGGTGTGCCCCGGGGGAAGACAAAATGGTGGAACTTTCGGAAGGTGCTGTTACTGGCACCTCAGTTCATCCTGCCTGTAAGGTCAGCCACTGCAGAGCACAGGTCCATGCATCCACCCACAGATCAGCTGGGAAGTAAATACAGTCCAGTTCTAAAAAATGCCAAAGGAAAGCTGAAGCTGCAAGACAGCAGAGCTATGAACAATGTTTGATATCTGATCTCTGAGAATTACTCACTTAATCTTTTAAATTAACACCTTTTTGGGAGGCACCTTTTTCAGGACTTCAAGTAATGACCGTCTTTCCACTCCTAGACTTTGCACCTTGAGCAAGAACTACAGCTACAAGCTGACTCCAGCTGCCTTGAGGAGAAAAATGGGACCAGTCAGGTTATCTGGCAGGTTTCCCCTTGGGTTCCTTATTTGCTGTTCCTTTTACAAGTAAGTTTGTTTTCCATTTGAGTATCAGTCCATGGTGGCTCTCAGGATGGGATTCACCTAGCAAGAATGCTAACTTTTGCTGAGGACATGCTAAAAGTGGAGTCTGAAGAAGGTGGAATGGTTGCTCTGCAGAAGGCCCCAGCTCTCTTCATTGACTAGAGAGAGGATTTGACAAGTTTACATTACACACTGGACTTTGGCACTCTCAGAATGAGGTGAGGTAAATTTCATTAGCAGCAATTACAGGAGCTTGAGCTTTATATTTTGAATTCTGAGGTGATGAGTTCTGTGAAAAGCAGCTATCAATGAAATTTGGGACCTTGAGTTAGTTTAACAACTTTGCTGGGTATTGACAGGAAGCAGATCCAAGTCCTTAGTTTCTTCTGTGTCCCCTGCTCAGCTTTGAGGTGTTGACAAGCAGTTCTGCCATTATTCCAGTTTTTAATCTAAATATGCACTGGGCAATCTTCTCACTAATAACTATTTCAATAAATACTAAGCACAGAAAGAATAATAATAGCACCATTTTTAGAAGGTTAGTAAAAATGTTCACCAGAACATCCTGTGAAACCACAGCAGTATAAACCAAAGCTCTTATGCAAATTTTAACCCTCAAGTCCACCTACACACACAAACAAAAAAAATTACCCTATTTTGGAATTACCTTGAGAGCGAGTAAATTATTCAGCTGAAGACTGCAGTTAAACCTGTTTTGTTTTTCTTGACCTGGTATTTTGCAGTCAGGATGCTGACTAACTCAGTCAAAATCTGATAGTCTGTTAGTATTTTCCCATAATTTCCCTTGAGGGATAAACAGATTTTTACCAAATTGACTGGGAAAGTGCAAGAGCTAGGAGCTTCACAGTCAAATACATGCAATAAATTTTAAAATCCATGAAGAAACAATGGTTCACATGTGGGTGTGCAGTTCACAACCAGCTTGCATTAATTTGGCTTCTGAGACCTAAGTGATCAACTATTGGGCTACCTTGAATGAAAACATACTCCAAAGGAAATTTGTACATTTTCAAAATCTGAAAAATTATATTAGTATTAAGAAAAAATTATTGGTTTCGAAAAGATATGCTTTTCTGGGCTTTTGATACAGACATAAAAATATGGTGGAACTAGACAAATTTTTTGAATACACTGACAAGGATGATGTTCAAAAAAGAGATTAAATTGATCAGGATCTGCCAACTGGAAAAAGCAACTAGGGGAAAATGTAAGGCTTACGAAGAAATTAAAGTATCACAGAGGAAAAAAAATGTAAAGAAAATAGTATTTAGTATTTCTAAAAATACAGGAGAAAAAAAAAAAAACAAAATTACATGGCAGAGAGGTTAAAATGTACAGGAGGAAATGTTGAAGGGTTTTTCCACACAGATTTTAGTTAAATAGTGGAAATCATTGGCAGAGGACACTGAAGGCCATATGTATTTGCAAGTACAAAAGATGACAGGAAAAAATGTCCATCAAGAGTAATGAAACAAAACTCTAAGGAGTCAGGAACTGGCTCAGGAAGACTTCTGAGTGCAGACTGATGGAAACCAATTAAGAAAATAGGGAAAATTATCTTTGTATGTTTGCCTTGTTCTTGTGCTTTTCCCCCAAACATAAGTTGTGGGTGGCTCTCAGAAGTTTGATGGGTTTGTTGGACTTCTGCCCTGGTCCAATGTAGCAATTTTTATATAATTATGTAATCAGTACAAACACTTTCTAAAATTTTCCAGTGAAACCATAACTTCCAAGTGCATTTTGTCAAAGCTGGTGTATTTTCTAGTATGTCCCAGGTCCATTCTTCTCAAGCTATCTATCAGACCTTCATCTCCACAAATTCTCCAACTTTGTCATACTGAGAACTTTGATCTATATTTCTTGATACAAGCTTTGGATATAATGAGACTTCCTCTTCACATGTGTTTTTTCTTAAACCCTATAAAAACAATTTTTTTTAATAAATAGGAAAAATATATCTAATTACATTCTTCCAATACCAAACAATCAAACTGCAGTAATAAGCATGCATTTTGTGGATAACAGGTACAGTGAAAGCAATGATTAAAATTAAACAGAAAACACCTTTTAGCAATTTTAAACCATATTTGATGCAATGCAATTTTTTAACTAGCCAGAAGTGTGAGTATGAGAAAGATGCAAGAGCTAAAGCAAAAACAGTAAGTCAGTGTTCAGATTTACAGATGAAGAAAGTATGAGCAACTTAAAAAGAAACTAAGAACTGGTAAATAGAGAAAATAATAAATGCAAATAAATCACAGCTGCAGAGGGAATTACAGAAAGTTAAATGTTTGATGATGTGAAATCTAAGTAGTTTAATTCTAAGTGTTAATTATTTCAAGTGCATTTTGCAGCATGCTGGGTTTAGTGAAACAGTACGAATCACTGTCTAGCCTTAAATATGAACCACAATGGAGTTTATTTCAGTTTATTTCAGTGATGGTGTCTGTTTTCTTATTTTTCTACTACAGCAGTTTTCAGGCACTGTTTATTTTGGGGGTTTAAGGCCCTTCCCCCAGCTTCTACTTTGTACAGCACAACAACTCTTCTTTCCCAAATGTCTTCATACCTGATTTTAAATAGGCAGAAGTGCTATTTTTCATTCCCCTAACGGGAACAACGGGCTTGATACAAATATTGATATCACTGCTTATTACAGCTGCCAACAGTTTAGTTTCAAAACAGATTCATGCTGCACATCAAGCTGCAGCAATGTTTTACTGGAGCTCTGCTTCAAATATTGATTCCCACATGTATGGGATTTGAGATTCTGGTGCTGTTCTTGGTCTGGAGTTGCCATAATATGTTTGGGGATTTTTTTCTCATGTCTTGACTCATTAGACAGTCACTGATGAAGTGCTGAAGGAATGATTCAGGTCCTTCAGGAAGAAAGAGATCCTCTGTCTTTTCTCACTTTTTCTTGATTCATTTGGTCCAATAAAATAGAGCATTTCAGAGCTCACATTCAGAAGAACACAAGTGAAAGGATTCCCCAGATGATCATACCCAGACTTTCTCAGAGGTAAATTAGGAAATTCAGTTTATATTACAATGAACAATTACATATGGAGAAGATTTTCATTCCTTGTAATAGCAACCTTCAACAGTTTAAGAAGACATAAATTCCAGGCATAATTTGCAGTATCACCACATCTCAATTCAGCATTAGCTTTTGTGGATGCTATAGAGGGAAGAATTATCACATTTAGACTACTACACTGCTTATGTGAGAATGTCTCAACTTTCAAACAGAAAGGAAGTCTTAGGAACTTATGGAGATGCTTACATAAATCATAGTAAGAGCACATCTATATCAGTAGAAGTTTGAATGTTTAAAAAAAATAGGGGTTCTGTATTTCAAAATTCTGTAGTAAGAAATGAGCTATTATTTGGTCATGAAGTGGAACACACTTATGTCACTGTGTAAATAATGATGATAAAATAGTATCTAGATATTATCTCAGAATCCACGAGGTGGCAGTGTCATAATTTTCTTAGTATTGCACCCTAAAACATTAATATTCTTTAAAAATATAATTACATCATATCACATATCATTATTATATTTATCACCTCAGGTTGAAAAATTTGGGAAATTATTTAAGACATCTCCTTTATTTCTAAAACCTGTCAAAGAAAAATTATTTTCCTAAGAAAAGGCAGAAACTGTTGTGTAAAGCTATGTGAGGCTGGCTTCCTGTGAGGCATCTGTCATGGTCTTGGGTGTTCAGTGCTGGGGTGTCTACAGAGGCTTGTGAAGGCTCCTGAATTCAGATGTGACCATAGCCTGCAACCAGAACATCACATCTAAAAATCACCCAGTCTTCCAAACCAACTTTCATTTCCAGTGGTAAAAATAAAACAAAAAAAGCAAATGGCAATTTCTCCCTATTTGGCTTTTATTTGGAAAACATTGACTTCATTTTTTAGCAAAAATATTAAATATTGGGCCTGTTTTTGCCCATATCATATCTCTTTAATAAAAAACTCTTTATCTAGAAAGTACAACACAAAATATATCCCTATGTTCATGTAAATGTATCTGCATTATGATTTTCAAAATAAGAAGAATGCAGAATTGCTAAGAATATCTAAAGGGAGAAATACGCTTGTCCTATTCTACTCTTCCCCAGGAAACACCACATCCCTATTGTAAATGAAGGAAAAGGTCATGCAGAATTTAGCAAGTGGTTTCCTTTGAATTCCCTGGCTGCCAATGCCTTTGCACCCGCTGCGAGGCTGCTCGCAGGCTGGCTTGCTGTGTCCCAAGGGCTGGGGCTGTGGCCATGTCCCAGCTGCTGGCTCTGTGCCCAGTGGAGCCGGGTGGCCCGCACAGAGTTGCCATCACATTGAGAAGATTAATGTGATTGGATAGATCACATCCGTCAGGATCTATGGGATTCCCAGGAGGATGATTAATTAGTGTAATCTTATTTATACTCAGTATGTCAATTTCAATCTTTTCTGCATCCAGCATGAGCTTTCTTCCCTTATTCTAGCGAGCCCTTCAACAAACACCAGACCATGTGGGGCCATGAATACACAAACGGAGCTGTTATCAGCAGAGCTGGTGCTGGGATTTCCTAGCTGCTTGGAGTTCCAAGCTGCTGGGACTTCCAAGCTGCCTCTCAGAGCAAGAGCTGCACAGTTGGCTAACTCAACCTGTCATCACCTTTCAAAACAACTGGTTCGGTTCTGTGGCAGCTACAGTGCTCTTCTTAGAAATTCTGTGGCTGTACCTCTGCCTTCCCTCCCCACCACTCCTCAGTGTGATCTTCACCTCTCCTTCTCCAACTCTCCACACGTCTCTGACTCTTAATCCCTTTCTCTGGTCTCTCTCCTGGGATAATCTTGCTCACACATAACATCTCAGCCGTGATCCCAACTCTTTAGCCATTCCAGCTGCATGATGAAGGCAACCACTTAGAGGTGCCCACTTGCAGGTGTCCATATTTGAGATGGCTTCTCAGGTCACACTGTGTGGGGGTGTAATTGATACCAGCAGCCAGGTCAGGAAACAGACAGCCATCTAAAGTGCATCCCAGCATACACAAGACACACTTTACCCTTCTATCTGAGTCAGTCTTTCAGATTCTCTGAACATCTCCCATCTCCAGCAGCTCAGGTCCAACCTGGTTAAGACATAACTTTCAGCCTTCCTCAAGTCTTTGTCACCTGTGTAGTGCTGCAAGCCCAAGTCATGCCGCCACCTCAGACCTACCTCCAGATGCTCCCATCTGGCTGGTCTCTAAATCACACGTTCTGTCTGAGTGAGAGCTCTGCAGCCCTTCAAACCCATCTGAAGCCATTCAGAGCAGTGGCACTCAGCTCTCAGACTGGGCAGGGGTATCAGGCAGAACCAGATCTGAATCCCTCCAAAAGGCAGGGAGGAGGCTTCCCATCCAGGACAGAGGCACAGGAGGCTTTACACTCGTGCTGGTGAAAAATACATGAAGGTTTGATTAGGCAACCCCTTACTGGAAAATTTCAGATTTAAAAATATCAACCTGCTCCACATAAAGTAAGTGTTGACCAGACTATTGGAAGTGCCAGAGTATGAACAGCAAAAGAGAAACAAGTTGTTCAGTGAGCCAAAATATCTGCAATCTCTTCATGTCCATTTAAGAACTATCTTCAAACTACTGTGACAGAAGTAGATCAGTAGATCAAGAATATCTCATTAGCCATACCTTTAATAAAATTTATAATGAATTATCACAAGCAGTGGAATCTTCCCTGTATATTTTGCTGCACCTTTGATATTAACAAAAAGACAGAACTCTATAGTGTGGTCTAATGTTACTTTTCATGAGAAAAAAAAAAACAGAAGTCTAGAGTCAAGAAATTTAGGAGAAATTTAGGAGTTATGTAAATTGTTGGGGGATTATATTTTTTTCTGTAGATTTTGTCTGCTTTCTTCCTCGAAAGCAAAGTGACTTGCTTCAAAATCTCTTTGACAACACTGGAGATAACTTAGAAGGAGTATTTCCATAGAGACTTGATCTAAATTAATTTGGTTTGAAAATTCCATCTTTTGCATTTTTCTAGGTTTTTCCCTCATAGCACCTCAGGCGAAAAAAGCTGGGCTTTTCTTGTCTGACCACCTGTCCATAACTGAGACCAAGATAGGAAGGATTAGATGTCCTGCATCTTGAATGAAGTATACAAAGAAAAATAAAGTGATTCATATTTTAGTTGAATTTATTTAAATTCTCAGAAGTTTTTCTCTCTGCTGCTGTTTACTTAAAAGGAGACCAGACCAACAAGATTCCTACCATGGGCATCTCAAAAGGCATGTGAAGTGAGCTGGGTCTTGCCTGGGTGAGGGGATGGCTGAGCCCACCTCTGACACAGAGGCCACCCCCCATTAGTGGGGTGATGGCCCTGGAGATCTTCCTTTCCTTCCTAGAAAGCAGCAGCCTTTCCTTTTTATCTCCAGTCACACCTCCACCCCAGCCACTCCCCTGACATGTTTGGGTTGAGATTAAGCTTGTCTCCTGATTAATGCCAATAGGATGTGTGCAATGAGACACATTACAGCCTTCTAAGATAATGTTAACAGTTATTACATCATAATTGTCATTAAAGAGCACTAACACATACCAGCAAAATGTTTGAAATACATTTTAGCTCTCAGAAAAGCATTAAAAGCTACTTTAAGATGTGAAAGATCCGTCTAGCTTGCACATTCAGAGGAAATTGAAAACCCCCAACAAATGGCCATTCCCGCATTTCCCTCAGTGTCACTTCTGAGAGTTTCTCAGCCCTGTCCCTCTGTTTCTCTGGGGACTGGGAGGACAGGCTGATGTGACCTGAAAGCTTTGAAGTGGCCAGCTGACCTCACAAGCTGGCTTGACCGAGGTGACCAAGGCACCCTCCTTCATCTGGTGACCAGGATGCTCAAGGCAGATGATCCAAATAATTCTGATTTCTTTCCCGTTTCTCAAGAAATGGTTGCAGACAAAAATCACGGGATTTCACAAACAAGCAGTTATGTGAGCAGCCAGACAAACAATAAGTTACTAATCTATAGATTAACAACACAACATTGGCTAAAGGAATAACTTCAGAATTAGCATCATAGGGTCCCAATTGCAAAGCTGTGATTTTAATTTTATTTTCACATGAGGCTTACCTCTCTGACCTATTTAGGCATCAAAAAAAAATTCCTTTAGGATTTTTGGACATTCAGAAAGATAATTCTACATTAGACCTGCTTTCCTCCCTCAATTTCTCTAGAGGCTTCCTTCCTGTCTTAACTTGGACAAGACAGTGTTTTTCTCTGTTCCTCAGTCCCCCATCAGTAAAATGAAGCTAATAGTACTTCCCAACAGTGACTTTTGCGGAAGACTAAGACAGCAGGAGCTTGCAATTTTCTTCAGTATGTGAGCATGGGAGACGGATAAGAGGGAAGAGCCTATGGGAAAAAAAGAAGAAAAGAAGAGTAAAAATCTTTCTTGTCTCTTAGTTCAGAGTCAAACTTTGGGAGCAAATGTGGGAGTCAATCAGAGCTGGATTTGTCCTGATGGTAATTGCAGCTTTTATACGATCATTTAAATTGTCTGTCAAATGAAAATATTTCTGTATAATGAGCATGCTATTAAAAACACCCCTGCCAAACCGAGGGCAGACACAGCCACCATATCTATGAGGGACTGGCACGGATTCACAGCTACCAATGAGCCTGGTGAACACCAGAGCACAACGTTTGAGCCTTCTGCAGCCCTCCACAGCAGGCTGGGCAGGCGTGCAGAGTGAGTACCATGATTTAATTTGAAAAAAAGCATCAACTTCCAGTCTCTCACTTCTAATGTACTCATTATACAGCCAAATGTCCTGAGCTGGATAGGTTTTGTCCTACTGGTCCCCTCTTTCCTGCTGCCCAGTTCTTGGTGGGGTGCTTTTGTTCCTTCTTAGAGATAAAATTAAATCTATGAAAGTGACCAAAATCAGTAAGGTGTTCTTACAAAACCCACATTTTGACTTTGAATTTTGCCTTTGTTAAAAATGTCTCAGCAGATAGAGGGAAGTGAAACATAAAATTACCATGCTCAAGTAATCCCTTTTGGTTTGGCTCAGTATTTCCTAGAAATTCCTTGTTTCATTTGATTTGAAAATGTTCTCAAAGTTAAACTTTAAACTCACCTGAGTACTTGCTGGTATGTTTAAACATGCCTTTTTCCTGTATGTTACACAACAGTGCTATTAACTCCCAAAGGTGTACAAATAATAAAATCGTAATAATAATATAAGGACACTCTGAATTTTTCTGTTTTTCTTTTTTTCTTTCTTTCTTTTTTTTTTTTTTTAGTTTTGTGAAGAAACATACTGCTGTCAGTATAGATGTTGTTAAGGATACAAATATTTCCTGGCTACACATTATGGGTGTGCTCCTGCCTAATTTAAAATAATGGGATTTTAACGTTGACTTCATTCTCCATAGTATTACATTCCTAATCAGCACATGTGTCTAATTTAATAATGAAAGCTATTGAAAGGAATAATCTCCTATCAAGATTCTCATGAGTTGGGCTGCATCCTAAACCAGCTTTATGAAGTAGAGCTTTTGGCAAATACCATATGCTTACATCATTACAGAATCAACTATATTATTCTAAAGTTAACTTAAAAATGCAGATTCTTTAATGATAATGAACTAAATCCAAGCCAGACTTACAATAAATTGGCTTGCTCACAGAATACATTTCTTTATCTTTAAAAATGTATCAGAATAGGTATTGTACATAAAATGCAACACAATGAAAACCACATCTGATAAACATTTTGTATTTAATGACGTTAAGTAAAAATCCACTATGAGATTTTAGAACTGTGCTCTTCTTCAAGCACATATAGAAGACACATTTTACACACTCAAGGTAAAGTGACCAGGTTTTCCAAATTGACAAATAATTCTGTGTATAAGGTCCTAGGGGTGGGAAAAAGATGATGATGAAATGTAGACACAGTTCTCCAAAACTAAGCATGTCAGGCAAATTCCCACTATATACGACATCACTATGAAGTTTTGCTAAAGACTTCCACTTTGATAGTTACAGAGAGCTAGGACAAAAGTTCCCAAGTCTACAAACACTTGTGTATGTAATTGATTTCATTACCAAACACATTCTGCAGTGCCTCTCCTTTCCACTTCATACCTGGTCAACAGTATGCCAATAAAATATAGATCTATATGGGATCTAATTTTTTCTGTGTTATTTGGCATTTTATGGAAGTTTTACAAAGACAATTTCTGGTTTAAAAGTGCTTTCCTCTCTCACACATGTTGAAAAAAAATTACTGAGGAAAAGATCTTTGAGTTAATCTGAAAAGAGACGAAGTGCTATAAATGCAAGCAGTAAGTAAGCAGAAAATAAAGGGGCTTTTTCTCCTCAAAATCTCTATTCCACTCCTTGGAGAAAGTCCTTACAGCAGCATTACCTTAAGCAGCAGCATTTTGAGATGCTTTCAGACAAAGAAGAAATCTGTAGGTGATGGTCCTCTTTCAATGCACAGGAGTTCACCAACAGTAATACTTGTACAAATGGCAACTTGCAGGGCTGCGTCATGACCTGCAAGGATGAGCACAACTGCAGAAGCCAGGCTGCAAATGCCCATGGCACCTCACCTAAATTAGGCATTTGTTTAACTTTCAGCATCTGATTATCCCTAGTGAAGCTTATGTCCTCCAAAAGTAGGCTGAATCAGAACTCTGCTTATGCATGCTCACATATGTGTTAGCATAGTCACACCCTTCCTCTGCTCACCAGGTGCACACGTAGCTGGAGGCAGGATTGGTTCCTGTGCTTTTAAAAAGGCAGATTTTCTATTTTCAATAATCTGGATGCTTTTTGTAACTACAAACAGCAAACTGAAGGGGGAGAAAAGGCTTCACCTGCATTACAGGAATCAGACTTAAAAGAGACTTTTGGAAACTTTCCAGCAGTTATTCCAAAAATAAGCCTGGAAATATCAAAATCTCTGTGATTTTGCTACTAAACAAAAGGAACATGTTTGCAGTTAAAATAAAGGGGGGTGAGGGGTGTTGGAGTTAATTTAAAGTGTACTGAAACAATGTCAAGAAACAGCTACACGTTTTAACTAAATATGCAATGGCAGTGAACGTATTAATATAATGCATAGCAACTTTCTCACTTCGCAAATATTTTATTTTTGAATATCATCACGTTTGTTTTCAGTTATGCAAACTGTTCCAAAGAAGCACATATATGATACTGCACTTGAGTTTTGTCACTGTGCTTTGCCTGAAGCAGTTCATGCTGAGCTATGCTAGAAAAGTTCTCTACAGCGTGTGCTGGAAAGCCTTTGCTACTGCAGTGAATGCACTGAGTGCTACTGCACTTCCATCATTTTCAGCAACATGAACAAAAGACCAGTATTACCGCGATGCCTGTTATTACGGCTTATCCCGGTAATCAGTCGAAGACGCAGAAATAATGAGAGCTGGACTTCGGGCTGTGTTCAGAGCAAGGGCGGAAAAAGGGGGGAAACCCCTTTCGTTTAATTCTTATATACACTTTTAGAAATCACAGATCATTGGAGAAAGTTAACACTTCCGTCTCTAACTATATTGGTTACAAGAAGTGTCCGTCAAAAGGATCTGTGTCCATGGGAAAGGAATGTAAAAAGATAATTTTTACAACAACATAGCTATGTTTACAGAAATCGTCCTTGAGACTGTCTAACAGAGAAAACTAGCTATTTTACAGTGAAAAATGGGCAACAGACCAGTCAGCTTTCCACCCTTGAAATTACATCAAAGCCACTAGGAAAGGAGGCGAGGTTAAAGTGGGGAGCAGTGCTGCAATCCATACTGTCTCCTCCCCTGCCTGCTGTAGGGTGAGGTGCCCCCTCCAGTTAAGCTAATGTAAATCTTGGCTGCCATAAGCCCACCTTCCTCCTCGGTTTCTGACCTCGTCCTTTTGCAGCACTAGCACTCACATAACCGCATAGCAGATGGATTTGAAGAGCTAATCTGTCTGTAAACTAATCTTTGTTCTTTTGAGTGATTAATTTTTGCTGGATTCCTGAACTTCATGTACCAGCTTCCCATGTGATCACCAAAACTCCAGGACTGGCACAAAAGGGACACAGACCTATGACAATCCAGACTTCAGATGCACTAACCCCATAAATATTTTCCTCCATTTCCAAGAATTACAATTGGTGCCTGCACCATTTGAATTTTAGAATGGCTTATTTGTGGTGTTCATTTACAAGCAGAAAGTCAAACAAGGAGGAAAACCTCATCAAGTTAAACAAAGGGCTTCCCTTTGCTCAGAAATCACCTATCATCCACTGTGCAAAGGGTGTAAACCCCTTTGGTTATGATCTGTGTTTCCATACAAATGGAGAACTGCCCATTATAGCTTAGTGGTTAGAGATTAGGACTTCTAACTGAGGATTTCTATTCCTGACTTTGCAAGAGTCATTTGCAACCACCAGTCACAGGCTGAAATTTCTTCAGTGACATTGCTGACCCTCATACAAATAAACAGAAAGTACCTCTTTAGTTTTCGGGGTCTATGGGCTTAGTCAATAAATGCCTATATAATTAATGCCATAAGATGCAGTGATGATCAAGTTTTTAGAATCTATAGATCTAAGTAAAAATTGTGATATTTAGCCTGGTTTCCAGAGAGGCAGAGAACACCATGGGCACTTTTTCTCCAAAGCCCAATCCCCCAGTCAGCAGTTTCTCCCTGCCCACTGCCTGCTTTTTGAGCCCAGGAAAGACAGTGAAAGACATATTGCATCAGAGTGACTTGAAGGGACAAAGTCGTCACAGGAAAATGTGCCTCAGGCACAACCCCTTCCCTGAGCTGCCCCTGGCATTTGCAGCCAGGCTGCCTTTCAGTAAATAAGGGTCTGCAGGAAATACAGCTACACATTACCCTAGCGGGCTGTTGCACTGTAATTTTCCCCTTGGATCACTGGTATGTGAGGCAGTTGGGTGGGGTGGGTTCACCTGAGGCTCTTATTTTGTTTATCAGCCTCCAGGGAGACTCATACTGAGCTAGTCTGAGTCCCCGTTGCAGGGTTCTGCGACAGGAGGGTACTTGATACCCACCACTACTAAACTCAGCTCTAGAGATCTTTGTCTTGTGTGTTCTTAAGCATTAAATTAATTCCTTTCCGCTGTCTTGCTCCTTCTGAAATCATTTACTCATGAGTAAGCCCCGCTAAGTCAGAAGTCTCTGGAGTCTCACAATGACATCTGCATTTTATATCTTCTCCCAAAACTGTGAATGACTGCAGCAGAGGACAAAGAGAAAACGCTCTGATGGTACCATATAGGTGTGGTGCCATATAGTAGAATGTGGTTCTGCAGAAATGCACAGTAGGTTTGTGTTTGACTCTGCATGTTTAGAAAAGGTAGCTAGATCCAGATTTCCAGAGATATTTAAATGTATTTTCCTTACTGAAATTAAGTATAAGCTGGATACATAGGTCCATGGACTTCATTTTTCCACCTGTAGTTATGATAAATAACTTTTTAGGTTCTGAACACAAGTCGCAATGAAACCCCCAAGACTGAAATGGACACTTTAGTGTGTTGGGATGCACTATTGCCAATGCACAGAAATATAAATCATCCTGTGTTTTCATTTCTCATGTTTACATTTGAAAGTTTAACTTCAACATAGCCTTGCAACCCATTTTTATAACTCTGTGCTTGTATTATTGGAAATGTGATAGTGTTTGCTCCTCAGCTTCCTATCTCAAAACACATCCGGGCTGGAAAGCATGTGCCAATACACTCCCCGGTGTGTTCCAGTTCTCTTGCTGAATAGGTCATCCCGACAGACTCTCCTTCACACTTTTGAGTTGTTTTTTTCAGTGCTGTCAGCTTTCTAAAATGTGTCACACCATCATACTTATGCCAGAGTGCAGAGGACCAGCTCCTTTTGGACAAGTGAGAGAAGTGACAAAAACTTATAAAAAAAAAAGGATGATGAAGGTTATAGTATCTTTTTCACCCACAACTGCACCTTTAAGATGCTTTAAGCCTCTGAGAAGCTGTTCATGGTGTACACACATCATTGCAAGCATGGTGAAAGGTCTATCAGATGATTGTCAAAGCCCCAGTGCAGTGTCACTGTCTCGTAAAACTGACCTAAAATAACATGACATCGGCATGGTCAAAATGGAAAGGAAACATCTGTTTCTCCTTTTTATGTTAGTGACAATCCATTTGTTAGCTTTAGAATAGCACAGGCTGTCCCACTGATAACAGCCTGGGCGCTGGCTGTTCAGCCCAGGCAGGTGCACGGGGAACTCAGGAGTGGACTAAGAACAGATAACATGAGGGGCTGTCCTTAGGATGAACTCCAGATTTAAATCTTTTTCTTTACCACTTTCTTTCAAAACTAATAAGGCAGATTCTTCTAAATCTGGTGTGACTGTATGGGAGCACACTAACTGATCATTAACTGAAGCACAGTGAGCAATACAATCTAATTGTAACCATGCTTTTCCCTGGGGGGACTAGCACTGTCTTCCTTTTCTAACTATTGCTGAGTATTAATTGAAATAAAGGTTATTGAAGTAAATGGACAGATTTCCAGAGACTTCAGAGAAATGAGATCAGATCAGTAATGAAGTTTAACAGATTTAAGTGCTGGATTCTGTACGTGGGACAGGACAACCCTGACTGTACATGTGGGCTGGGGAACTAGACGTTGGAGAGCATCACTACAGAAAGGGACCTGGGGGTCCTGGTCAATGTCGGGTTGAATTTGAGTCAGCAGTGCTCTGGCAACCAGGAGGGCCAACCCTGTCCTGGTGGGCATTCGGCACAGCATCACCAGCCAGGCAAGGGAGGGGATTGTCCCGCTCTGCTCTGCACTGGGGAAGCCCCACCTTGAGTCCTGTGGGCAGTTTTGAGCACCACAATGTAAGGAAAATATAAAGCTATCAAAGACCATCCAAAGAGCACTACAAAGATGGTGAAAGGCCTTGAGGGGAAGCCATATGAGGAGTGACTGAGGTCATTTGGTCCATTCAGCCTGGAGGAGACTGAGGGGACAACTCACTTCAGTTCTACAACTTCTTGGTGAGAGGAAGCCGGGGGGCAGGCTGCCCTCAATCACATGTTTGTTTTTGAACAGAATGAGCTTATAGCTAGGTTAGATGTCTTTATCACTAGTGCCAAAAAGTCCATAGGAAAGAGGGGACAGATAAATTGCAAAAGCGCTGCTGCTGAAGACTAGTGGAAGGCTGGCTAACTGCTTTTTCAAACATTTTGTTCTCATGTACAGCTTTGTCTGTGCACACATCATGGTGACATCCAAGGCCCAAAACAAATACATACAAATACTTTATTTAATTTTCCTTACAAAATGTTTTGATGTAAGGTCTGACATTTTCCCCATGGTTATTTATGAAACTGGGCAGCGTTTCTTACAGTCCCCTGTACTTCACTCCTGAAAAACATTCGTCAGTTTAAATGGTATGATTAAGGGGAGCAGAGTTGGGGCCAAAAAAGGAAGAAAGCAAAGGGGAAATAGATGTCTCCAGTAACTTCTATTGGAATATGGAGCCTTTCACTTAAAATCTGGTTTAAATCAGTAGCTGCTGAAACTCGTTACCAGAAAAAAGATGGATCCTTTGCTGCATACCCCAGTGTTGAGACTTGTAGTCTCTCACCAGCTCCACAAGTGTACATTGCACGGGCAGTATTGCTCAGTGACTCAGTTTCTCAGCACCTCTGAAGGATGAAGTCATCATCTGCTTTGCAAACCCTGTGAGAGAGAAACTCCAGCCTGTGTAGTTTAGTACCCCGTAGGAAGCACATATGGGGGGGAGACAGCTATTTAACAACCTATATAAACTGAGGTCATTTACTTGAATTACACGTGGACAGACATTCAAAGCACAGTCAGCACTGACACCATGTAGGGCAATACGGGCTAAATTTGTTCACTACTACACAATCAGGGACAATCATGGAGGTGCCCATATCTTGACCTCTCAGGGTAAGGCTTTAGCATCAGTCAGGCGCTGACACCTGACAGTGGGTGCCCAGTGACTGGGAGCGCAGAGGGAGGCTGTGCTTGCACGCCGCTCGTACCCACTTGGCCAGAAAACGCCCAGGTGCAGGATAGGGTCCACCAAGGTTTCCCTCGTGGCTTTCCCCGTTTGGGGAGTGATAGCCATCCCTCCTGCCTCAGGGCTGGGGGAGCCTGGCCGGGAGTGACGGGGGAAGAAAGGAGGGGAGGGGAAGGGAGAGAAGAGGACCCCCTCCCTCCTTCCCTCCGCCGCGCACCCGGGCTCCTGCGATGTGGTGAGTCACAGGCAGGTCAGGACCGCGCCGGAGGGGCGGAGGGAGCGCGGGGACCGGCTGATTTACCGCTGGGAGCCGCCACCAGCGCGGCGGAGGCGCCGGAGGGAAGGGCGCGGAGAGCCGCCCCGCAGCCCAGGTGCCGTGCGGGAGGGAGGGACTCCCCTGCCCGCCGGGGCGCGCAGCCCCTGTCGCCTCCAGGTAGGGACAGCGGCGCGGGGCTGGGGCCGGGGGCAGCCCGAGCCCGCGGGGCCGAGGGGAGCGGCAGAGCGGCGTGGGGCCGCGGAGGT